>JASTWP010001824.1:0-58632 GCA_030770255.1 Temnothorax ravouxi | reverse complement strand
ATGGGACGCAGAACGCACTGTCACTCCGCCTCCAGAATGCGCGGAGTTGAATGTGCCGCGTCCTCCCGCAGATCTCCGCGCGCGCAAATCTCTCCTCGCGTCTTACGATCTGTTACGCGACCCCGCGTTCATTGTAGAATAAGCTTTGTACGCTAAACTGCTGGCGTGCTATTTCTTGCAAACGGACACTAAGGCAGACCGGCAATACGCTATTGTAGATTGTAATATAACGAAGGAATTCACAGACACGCCGAATCAGATTGTAATAAAACGTGCGTCTACTTTTGTAAGTAAATACTTCGCATGCGTATGTACGTTGGGAATGGCTAAACTGCGATACGCTATCTGGTGGCGAAAACAGAACTAAAAAGAGTAGGTCGCCAGCTGCCACATAAATAAATCGATTTAAAAACTATACACATAGTGGCACTCCCCGGAAAATTTTACCCCTATTTCATATATTTTTGGTAAAAATTCGGTTCAGGAAATAAGCACATACGTCGTATTGTAGAGTGACAAGTGACCTACTCTCTCCGGACATTTTGCCTTGTGACGTCACGACTGCCAATCCCAATACATATATTCGAAATCTGTCCATAAGACAAGATGGTTACGCAATGAGATATTTTTAGAAATTAGAAAATATTATTGTAAAATTCTGTCTTGGAGAAAAGTAGTATAAAGTTTCTGAGAGATATAATATTATTACAAAATTAGCAATAACTTTTAGATGCACGTTCGTTCTAGCTTAGAAATATAATGCGTGTCAATTAATTTGCGGAAGTCTGTGGTCGGACGTCTCTGCAATCTGAATTATATTTTATGTTAATTGTACCA
This sequence comes from Temnothorax ravouxi, assembly GCA_030770255.1. Classification (NCBI taxonomy): domain Eukaryota; kingdom Metazoa; phylum Arthropoda; class Insecta; order Hymenoptera; family Formicidae; genus Temnothorax; species Temnothorax ravouxi. Next base: position 57,795 of record JASTWP010001824.1, on the reverse strand, counting down.
GGAAAAAGTATTTTTGCGACATATTATGGATATAAGCTGGAGAATCTCTTATGAGAATGATGTCATTAGGTCTAAAAAGACATATCCGTGAGAGTTAACGATATCAATGTCACAGATAAATTACACATCCATCATTTGCAAACGATATATTACAAACGTTCCAGAAATAGCAAAATTATCTTAACAACCGCTGTCATCATTCTGATGTTATATTCCGCAACGACGATTGCCCATACTACATCAGAATTAAAGCACGCATGCATTTTAGCATACAAAAGACTATTCACTTGGCAAATGCCAAACAGATCGTTGTATACGCTCATTGTTGTGGGACAAGTTGAAAGCGATCGCCGGGCGTAAAGAAGCAATCGACAGCACTTAATTCCATTCATACCGGCATACGCTCACGTTCGTATTCAACCGGTTGCGAACGTGAATGAAGTAGCGCCGTGTGTCGTCAAACTAGCGTGGAAACAAATCGCGATCACGCGGCCGTGAAGACGCGAACGCGTCTTCTTAGCAGCCATCGGCTCGCAGCCGCTCTTCATTCGATTCCGTGGCTACTCCTTGTCTGTCATTCAACGTACCCGAGCGTCTTGGTAATTTACGAGAGCTCGATATGGAAATACACTGAGTTTATCGACATGCACACGTCTCGCGTGTGTAAACGTGTATTTGTATAGTATGCGCCGTATGTTGTGCTATCAGCAATAGGCTAGAGTGAACCATTTATTACTGGCATTGGATTACTTAACTCTTTTATAGGACGTCAATATTTCAATCTTAGTTTATTGACGTCAATATATTACTTATTTGGTATCAGTTTAAAGAAATAAAGACAACGAGATTTTTAAATGCCGAACAAGAGACAACTAATAAAATATTTTCTATACTCATATTTGTAGTACTGATTTAAAAATCCTTAATATTCTATATAAATTTATTGTAATGTATGTATGTATGACATTAAATATCGAAAGAGAAGTAGCCGAACCTCGATATTATCGTAGCGTCGCGAGCATCCCTAGCCGGCGGGCACGTATCGAACGGATTTTCTTGCGTGTACCTCATGCGTGCCGCCGCTTCATGCATGCGTGCACGCACGCGTCCTTCTTACTTTGGCTTTTTGCACCGTGGCACCGCGCGCGGTATAAGGATATTACCGACGGGGGACGACTAATTGGATTTTTTCCGCGGGCCGAATACGCGCGTTTAAAGGACCGCCAAGTTATAAAAACCGCTTCTCTCTCTCATTCTCTTATCGGAAGCCCTTTTACGCGGTTATGCTCCGAAACTGTCTCAGGAGAGGAATTTGAGAAATCGCGGGAGCGATTCACGTGCGAGAGCGGGTACGCGCGATCTGTCGCAACGAGAGCGCCTGCCTATTCTCGCGTTTCGGCGATTTGCCGATCTGAATGTCGACCATTCAACGATGCGCGCGAAATAACAGACATTTGCTGGATGAGAGAGAAAGAGAAACCACAGAGGCGAAATAGCTCTGGCTGCACGTCCGACACGCGAAATCTATCGAGCGGAAGCGCGAAGGTTCGCGGGACGCGTCCGGAACTAATGGAGCACGACGTGAAGTTCTTGCTATTCTTGCTGACGCAAATAAAAATTGGCTAGTCGATTCCGTGTTGATCACGCCATAAGAATCGCCCGCGAATAGCAACGGAGATAATCGGAAGGGTCTCGGTGTGTAATTTTATTATAACGATCCCCATTAAATCGGATATTAAATCGATCGATTCGATCGCGACAAAATGACAAACGACAAAAGAGTTGGTTTCATAAGCGTTCTGAATTTGCATTTGTAAGCGCGGGACGTAATCGACGCGAAGACTATCGTCGTCGACGTTGAGACACCGGGGGAAACGATCCTCGCTTCAGTCCGCGGGAGCAAGAGCCGGGGAGATCGGCCGACCGATGGTTGATTTCACTTCTCGACGGAGTCATACATAACGCTTACTAATACAACTGAGTCCGTATGCAAATTTGCCGACCGCACAGAGATAGAGAGAGAGAGAGAGAGAGAGAGAGAGGGAGACGGAAAAATAGGAAGGCGGAGGAAAAAATAGAGATATCGTTCGCCGCGAGGAAATATGTTAACACAGGCGGCTGACACACGCGGCAGGTCTTGCATTAGCATGCACACGATTTACACTATTGCGCCGTATTATAATCATTCACAGGCGCAAACGAACGAATTTGTCTTTACGTCGATCGATTTCTATTTCTGAGTGATTTATATATATATATACACATGCATATCGCACGAACGAGACCGTATTCGAATCGTACTCTATTTATATCGATGTATTAGACTCGTGAAAAACCAAACGCATTACGAAATCGGCATGGAAATTTCTTATCTTGGATTTCAGCCGCAACTTTGCGTGGGTTAACGTGAGATAGACGGTGACTCAGTTTTTTCCTGGTACTTATTGTCGAAGCAAATCACTCTTGTTAGTGAATATCTTAGTTCAATAGCTTTTTTTTCATCGATTGCTATTATACATATAATTATGTATAACCACGTAGAATCGTGGAAGCACAGTGTAAATTAGAGATATGAGACTCCACGAACAAAAGAAATGTCGTTTATTAAATGTAAATCATTTTCTGATGTTTTAATGTCTTACAAAGGTATCATTAATCCATCGATGAAAAACACGGATTTACGATAGGCGATATTTATCACGTAGTCACATCAGATAATTTTTTTTATGACAGTCTCTCTGCAGTCGCAAAGTGCTGTAAAAAAATCTGGGAAGAAATATGTCATAGACAAGCGTCGATTAACCGATTTTATCGTAATAAAGGCAATGACGTAAAACCGATAGTGCGAGATAGTCGAATAAAGCGTTTTCATACGTGTGTGGTAGCGCTTATTTCATACATCGATAATTTTTTTCCGACGTTCTCTAGAAGAGCAACGTGAGAGGAACGACTGTGGAGTCGCTTCGTGGAACGGGATATACGGGACGTACAAGAAACGGACGAGGGACAAACGAAAGAGACGCGGGGCCCCCGACTTATACATTCTCGTTTCCACGAACGAGAGAGAGAAACGGTTTTTACGTCGGTGCACCGTCATTACGGCAATTTGGCGCGCATACGAAACGCTGGGCTCCGGTAATCCAAAAATTCGCGGGATACGGCGGCACTTTCACGAACGATGAGGGAGATTTCATTCCGAGTGTATACTTAAGTGGGAACCCACGCGGGGTTCCCAAACAGTTTGCAAACGCGTCGTTATTTTGCATACGCACGCCAATTTGTTGACCGATTGATCCTTAATGCTAACAATATAATACGCACATATAACTGAACCTCGTGTCATTCGGCTATTTCAATATGATATCTTTACTTCTCAAATATGTATATTGCATATTATAGTTCTTACGTTAATTAATATGATCGACAATCGACACCGCTATTACATTCATTAATATATTATGCTGCGTTTTATTTTTTCTCGCACGACAGCCCTGCGTAAAGTTCTAATATTATGCATAGAATCACATTAACATTAATTGATAATCACTTGGTGTTAGCGCTGCGCGCTTAATGCAATTTACATAATATAACGTTTTCGCTCGCGATTTCCGTCGGCGAGTATCTCTCGCGCTTTTCGAGAAGCGCGTGTGGAAAACGGAGCTGAAAAAATTCCGGTGCCGTGCCACGCGGGCATTCTCGAAACCGATTCTCGCCGTGCCTGCAGGTATACGCGGATATATCGTGCCGTCCACGGCCGGCGTTAATAGGCCACTGGTAACTTACACCGGTACGCCGACCGGACGCGCGCTGTATATGGTGGGACACAAATTCCGAGAGAGAGAGAGAGAGAGAGAGAGAGAGAGAGAGAGAGAGAGAGAGAGAGAGAGAGAGAGAGAGAGAGAGAGAGAGAGAGAGAGAGAGAGAGAGAGAGAGAGAGAGAGAGAGAGAGAGAGAGAGAGAGAGAGAGAGAGAGAGAGAGAGAGAGAGAGAGAGAGAGAGAGAGAGAGAGAGAGAGAGAGAGAGAGAGAGAGAGAGAGAGAGGATGCCGGGTTATAAACGTAGAAACGCCCCGTAGGGAGATCTGTCAAATAAATAATCCACGAAAAGCGCATATGCGTGCATGTCCCGTGCGTGCACGTGTGCGTGCGCGACGGTGTGACGTCATATCCTCGAAACCACTATTATTATATCTCAACCACCTCCGCCGGCGCATTAACATAGATTACGCCGCCGCGGCCCTCGAGCGGTGCACTGCGCGCTCGGTTCCTCGCCATTAGACGATCGCCATTGTGGTTACCGCGGCGACGGGGACTTGCACGCCGTGGGACAGGATTATATTTGCGCGAGCGCGTCCCATTGATGGAAAACACGGTGATCAGCGACGTGTGAAGTCGTCACGCGAGAACATTATAATTTCCCAACGCGACCCGCGATATATGAAAAAAACCGCATCGGTCTCCGGCGCCGGAACGCCTCGAGATAAGGGCACCGAGTGCCTTTCCGCGTGGGAGCAACGTCATAAATTTCCACGCGCGGGCAAATTACGGAATCACGAAAAATACTCGTGTTTGTAGGTCGTACCGTGATGTCTCTCGCGGACGTTATTAATATCCATTATTTTAGCATGGCGTAGAAACACGCCGGTCGCCGATAACATCGGTTAAACGCGGCGGTGATTCGAGGGAGAGACGGTGATCGATCGGCGCAGCGGACTTGTTTGTCGTGCGTTATTTGTAAAATGGCAGGAAAGTCGTCGTTGTCGTTGTGGTATACGATCCGGTAACGATCGATTAGCTCGGGCGAGCGGGGACCTATCTCGGTGTACTGTTTGGCTAATTGAAAAGACGGAATGCGTAGGAGTATATTAAGTCGTATCGCGTTGCGCAAATTGGGGTGGCAGGAAATGGACCATAAATTAGGTTACGCATGAAATAACAGCATTTCTTCCTGCTGTCACTGATACAGTAATTCATATGTACGATCTTATGTCAGCTTTGAGCTATAATTATCATAAGAGTATTTTATTCATCGTTCATTGACGTCGCGGCGGATTTATTTCTATAGATAGTCATGGTTTTTTTCATGCGTTTCGCGCGAGCAACATGCAATTTGAGATTTCCATAAAACGCGATATTAATTATTGAGGAAATACACTTGCTTTTATAATCAAATTAAAATGTATCGCGAGTACATTTACTTATAAGTACGGGATGAGCGCGCGATTCGTCGGGATAAAACTCACAATCAGTCGGTCGATTTGAAACTTGTCGAAAGCGAAGATCTTCTTGCGCTCCCTTTAAGCTATACTTATTCCACGGCTTAAACTCGTTCACGGTTGCTCGCCCGACGGCGAAATCCGAGACAGGTTCTCAATTTAAGATGGATCAATCCGTCCTGACGGATAATCTTCTCTTGGGAGGAACTTGAATTAAAAGGACGAGCCAGCCGAGAGAGGAGAGACAGACATACCCCGTTTCCATTTTACACGCTGACAATTATAGGACGTACATATGGACCGCGATCATCGATTCACGCCCTGCTCCGTTCATTTACGGCGAAATAATCACTTTATATAAGATTAAAATAAAGTCTCGGCGAATATTTAATAATATCAGACAAAGGAATTGGCCACGAGCGACACGTGCCTTTTTTAAATATTTTATCTCTATCCATAACTCAAAACGCTGCGCGACACGCACATTTAAATAATATATTAATAATGCTATTTGCACGTTCCCGGCATAGACATGACGGTGCATCGAACTCTCTCACGTCTCGATAGATTTTTATACGGGTTCGATATAGTTGGCGAAACGTTAGGCGCGATTATATTTAACTGTTGTACGGCAGATAAAATACACTGCGCTTTTCTTGAACATTTATACCGATAATTTAACATGCATCACCTGTCATACGTATTCATTCATATCACGCACCCACGCATGTCAGCTTAACCAGTTCCCTTTGAATCGGTCTTTAGCTAAGGTGCTTAGGTAGGAAACATCAAAGTAACGTTCCTTCTCAAATGTTTGAAAATTAACACGAATTATTCCCGTGTTATATTCTCACTTTTCCAATATAATTCAAAAATAAGAGATACATACATTTCTTCTATTTCGCGCTTGTAAATGGTGTTTTACGGAAAAATATATTGTGTGTGCGAATCATAATAAACGGTTAATTTTGTGCAAATTAAATAAAAAGAAATGAGAATTTGCGCGTAGAACTCGTTTTCTTACTTCCTTCTTGAGACCATGGGCCTTCTTTCCTCTCTTAGTACTCCTTTTTTCTCTCTTCATTCTTACGGCTATGGACGACCGACAGAAAGAGATTGAGAGAACACGAGGGATTCTTTTTTGCGCGCTACGTTCTGATCGTGGAGGACTAGACAAAAGAGAATAGCAGAGAAGGCCCTCTAGGGGCCTTTTTCTTGCTCGCCTTATTCGACCGCGGAGAACGAAAGAATTCAACTCGGAATATTTTCTTTGTTACGCAGAAAATTATTTGTTATCAATTATTTACTGCGTTGCTTGAGGGGTGAGCATAGAAAAATTAAGTATATTTATTTTACGAAATTTCTGAAAAATTTCGTTTCTCGACAGGTATTACAATAGCAAGAACAAATATATTTTCTTATTTCGTAGAGCTGTAATAAATTTAACAGGTTCAATTCTTCGCGAAACATTACGTCAAGATCCACTGATATCAAGGAAGAGAATCATATGTTCGAAAAATGCGAGTGAATTGTACATTATACGATATCAATTTTCAAGGTCTCCTTTTTCTTTTTCTGCTACATCTCGATTGTTGTCGAAACTCACCTGAAGGTGCGAAGTGAAAGGGAACTTGAATTTTCGAAGATCACTATGGAGGCACCTCTCAGCGAGAGAGGCAGTCGCCATTTCTCAGGAATGAGTCGGCCGAATATTTCAATCTGTATGCGTCCAACCACATATTCCGACGAAAAATGGAAAGGCGAGGAAGCGTGAAAGGAGAAAAAAGAATGGGAGGGAGAAAACAGCGGTCGCTCGTTTGGCGAACGGACCCGCGAGAAAGAGTCTCACTCGAAAACGACGGAATTCGGCGGGAGAGCGTTACCGGCCAACACGCCTCGCTTCGTGTAATAACGGGGTAAGCGAAAAAATAAGCGGTCGCGGAGAAGTGGCGCGGTTTTTCTTTCGTGGCATCCAAGGTCTCCCGCGTGCATATCTCACGCCGATTAATTGCGGCTGATTTTTATTTATTGCAAAAGTGCAAGGTGGCGCGCGCGCCGGTGTGCGTGCGTGGTTAATGATTATTGGCTCGCCGATATTCTCCGCGTGTAGAGAACGGTTTGCGATCGGCGGCGATCGCCGCGGCGCGGGCGCGCGTAACTCGCGCGTTCTCGCGTATCAAGCTGTATACGCGCACATACGCGCGCGAGATGGTAGAGTCTTCGTCATAATAATAAATTCTACGTAGCAACGCGACTTATCCGCGCCGCTCGCGGCTAAGTACGCGCAATGATTGTTAATTGTCGACGCTGATACATACGCCAGATAGCGCACCCCGCTCCTCGAACGCAATATGTATACTCCCGTTCCGATTCTTTCTGTGACGTCTGCGCTACCGTCCGTGTAAACAACCTGTTTGCGATAATTCGCTAATAAATTCAATAAAAAGAAAAATTATTGATCGTTATTCACTAAAGCGGTTTTTTAATGTAAAGACGTCATTGGCTTTATCAGATCGCCCCGATGATTTATCTGTGCTTCTGGGAAAAAAAATTAGCCAGTCTTACCGTTGGCTAGCATTGAATAAGTGTTTAATCTCGATTGAACCAAATAAATGTTTAATATCCGTTTCTACCAATGCAGATTAAACTTTGATCTTGGTTACTTGGGAACTTACCGTTTATTTTTTGCTAATTTTAAGAACTAGAAAAAAAATGAAAAAAATAAGTTAAATCGTGATTAAAGTTAATCTACATTGGTAGAAATGGACATAATCTAATCACACGTGCTTATTTTCAAGAATAGGTTGAATTACTTCTGTAAGTTTCCGACCTTCCAGTTCCTTTACGAATGGAAATAGAATCGCTTTGCGCGTAACTCGTAAAAGTTCGCAATTATTACTCTCGTTTCGGTCGCACTCTCGTAAATACAGGCGCTAACGAAGCACTGAATCTCTACAATCATTTGTGAGCCTGTAACAAGCTCCGAAGCTGACATTTAGCTTATCCCTCCATTTTTTCGTTATGACCTTTGCCGCGTCTCTTCGGGTCCTCCTCTCGTTTTAATATATTATCACTTTGAGTATCCCCAGGCAATATCGAGACAGAAGGAAAGTATGCGTATCCGGCAATCACGCCTTTTTCTCTTCCAATGCCTTTCGCAACGTTACAAACAAACGTGATTCATTCTCATTAATCTTTTTTACTTGCTGTTATCTTTATAGCGCAACTCTAGCGACACGATATCAATCAGTTTGCACTGCAACATAATATATTCTTAATATCATGCGCGAACGTATGTAGTTACAGTACATAGCAATATTTTTGACACACTTTATGAACATACCGAAGATACGTGTTAATGAAAAACATTAACAGCGAAGTTCCCACACCGACTTTCGTTCGTAACGTTGCGGTCGCATCTGCTATACGGATAGAACAAACCGCAAGAGGCATTGTGAGTCAATAATCAAAGAAAGGATGAATTACAACCTGTCTCGAATACACCGTCATTCACAACGACTGTGACACGGATAGATTTAATTATATATGTGAAATATGCGCGTGGGACTTGCGACGTAAACATATAATACTCAATCGCACATGATTATTCAAGAAATTTTCGAATAAATCAGGCTACGAGATGATATATAATACGAAAATTCTTCACTAATTAAATTATGTTATCATATACGCTTCTCCTTTCCATTAGGTAAAAATTCTGTTTGCACTGGCATCATTCCGATTAATTCCTCAATCAAGTCAATAGCCTGATGCTGTTTAGCATTGTATGATATAAATATATTTAATGATTTCGCGAAATCTATGATGCAGGCGTATACTTTTTACTTTGTAAGAACAGTCGTATTCATTCAGGTTACCTGAATCTGAGAGTGAGAGGACAGCAGCATGCGAGATCGAAAGATCGGTTGGCGAACAAGTCGAGCGGATAGGAGGAAAATTCGAGAAACGTAGCGGAAAAGCGTGACTTACCCAGCGCGAAAGGACGCTGCGGCAGCGGCGGCGGTGAGTGTCAGTTGTTGCGCGGCTGCAGCTGCACCGGCGGTAGCCGGATCGGCCGCGACGAGCTCCGACAGCACGAGTACCGTCGTCGTGGTTGTCGCGGCGCCGCAATTCGGCACGGTCGCGTTGACGGCGTGGCGCACCGTCGGCGGCAGGTCGTCCTCGTGCTGCAACTGCAGCTGCGGGTAGTGGTGCAGATGCAGGGCGGTCGCGGCGGCAGCCGTGGCGGCGGATCTCGGAGTGACGCAGGTCGGCGGCAGCAGGCCCGTCGTCCGCGTGACGCCGGCCGACGGCGGCGACGGTGACGGCGGTGGCGGCGGGTACTCGACCACCTGCACGCGGTCCGCGTGCTCGTTCTCGTAGATGATCTCCTTGTCGTGGGTATACATGACCGTTTTCTGCCCGTCGTTGTAGATCAGGTCGATCATCTTGTGCTCGCCGACGCCGAGTGCGTTGTTGCCCGCGGCAGCGGCGGCGGCGGCCGCCTCGGCGTCGGGAGTCACGCGGCCGTCAGGGTCGTCCGCGGCCGCGGCGCGTTGCTGCACGTCATCCGAATCGTTGTCCTGGATATGTTGCTGTTGTTGTTGCTGATGGTGATGATGATGGTGATGATGATGGTGACGATGGTGATGATGGTACTTGTGGTGGAGCGTGTGCACGGCCGGTGGTTCGTGCAGATCGAGCACGTTCACCGGCTGCATGGTCGCCAGCAGAACCTGCTCGCTCTCGTTTTGATTTTGGTTGCTCAGAGAGGAGGACGCCGGCGAGACTGGTGCCTCCTGCACCTGTAAACGTAGATAGGTAGGGTCATTGTCGCGGCGTTATCGCAACGACTGCAATATCACCATTTCCATTTGTCGAATAGACGGTTGGATGCATAATCACGATTGTTGATCGAGATATTATTCCAATGTTCTACGTGTAACGATCGTATATAACGATTTCAGTATCACGCTAGATGTATTTATAGCATTATTTTTTATCGCGCCGCAGATTTAAAATAAAAGAAAAGAACGCTATTGTGAAATCATGCTTCATAATCGAGCGGAGGTATTATGGTCGCATTACATCGAGTATTAACAACGAGACACCTTGATCTTTGCACAATACCAATCGCGCTCCGTTTTTTTCTTTTTATACCGAAATAGCGCGTTTGTCATCGGTCGTATGCGCACAGGGTAGACTAAATCATTTACAAATACAATGGTAACGGAATTAAAACACAGCGCGCGGCCGGCGTTAATTTATTAATCGCCATTAACAGGCGCGTGGTTTACGACATTGGGATTTATACGCCCGAGCGCGCTCGGAGTCCTGGGCAATGCCATGCGTATGTTGCAACAGCCTATAACATTTTCGAACGCTATAATAACTTCGCGATAGAAATTATATTAATATCTTCGCGCGCGGTCCGAAGCGCGAGGCATTTCGTACTGTCAGACATCCTCCTCGCCATAATTAATCGTCCGTACGCTCGTTGCCTGTAACACGCGCGCCGAGAAATTCTTACAGTGTATTCAAAGATCAAACGATCATACGCGCACGATCGCCATCGCGAGGCTGTCGGCCGTTTTCGTCACGATATTCAGGAAGGATTGGCAATGGTATAGCTTTCATTTCCGAGAGAAGCTAGTAATTCAGTCTCGCGCGACATCGGTATTACTTAATTGCCTCTACGAGCGTTTTATTTGTCGCAATTTATATTATCCCCCCCGAAGATCGCGCGTTACGTGATACGTTTTCACCGAGAGCTCTCCGAAAGACAGTCACGCGGTAAGGTGAGCCACGAATTAAGTTAGACGCACCGGCAGATTACCGGTTGAATAATTTCATTTTCTTTCTCCTGAATAAAAATATTCTCTTCGTTACACACATTTATTATCGTACGAAATAATATTCCAATGTCTGGGAGATATTTTCTTCACGGGTTAATGTTCGATAAAATTGCAAAATTATACATGAGTTACAGAATCCCTGCGATTCAGAAGTTTTAGTGGTCGAACGTCGTGCGAAGGGAAGTCTCTTTAGATTTTACTGAAACCATTACTGGAAATATATTACTCGTAAAACAGATATCCTACATAAGTATACTTAATGGTCAGTTAAACGGCGACGGTCACTTTACTGATGCACTTATATCCTAGTATTCCCGAAGTTGGCGCGCACGGGAACCCCTGCGACCCGCATGAATAAGAATACGGTACAGTAATGACGTCGTTTGGAATTTCCCACGTGTCGCCGGATTATCGTGCTTTCTAGCCAGTAACATAAGTTATGGCGCGAAGTCTCTCTCTCTCTTCTTCCTTCTCCTTCTCTCTGCTTTCTTTTCTTTTTTCCTGGCAAAACCTCCTGAGACCTCGAGAGCTGCCCGATGCCACACAGTCACCGCGGCATCATTCGTAACGTGACAGCGAGCGACGTGGCAATGCTATTAAGGCCCGTGCATATTGCAGCAGCCTGCAGTCGCAGCGATGGGTTCCGTCAATTAACATAATTAACAATATTATGAATCATCCTCTTAGTGCGCACCTCGCGCGTGGAGGTGCGCATGAATTACGCACGCCGTTAGCCTAAGCACAAAAATACACTCTTTTTCCTCTCTTTCTCTGTCTCCTCGTCTCCTCGGAAAGTATCTTTTTTCTCCCTTTGCTCATTTTCTACGGTGTGCGCGGGACTTAATCCCGAGTGTCACCGGTTCCTATATATTTCCTCGTGTTGACCGTCGTAAATTCACCCGCTGATGAATAATCGCGATTTCTACGATTAAGCGCGAGGATTAGCACGATGAAATACGGTTCGTAGGTACGGGTAAAATCGTTAATGGACGAACGCGAGCTCTCTGAATAGACCACACGTGTCTCCACGAGCCAAGGTAACAATGTTTATCTCGCGATTATGACTTTCTGCCGTACAGATGTGACAAACTTATTATTAATAACATCGTAATTTTACGCCTTTTGCCTGCTTTTTACGCGCAGAACTGCGCTTTATGATTTTATTTTTTGGAGGCTTCTCTTAACTACGCTTACGTTATTCGTATATTTTATCTGCATATGCATAATTCTAAATTAAATGTGTCGTATTAACGTTAATTCCGATTACGTAATGTAATTACAGATATTGTATAAATTCTCATTGCATCTCTAATATTAGCACACTTTTATTTGAGCATAAATAATTATTATTAAATAGGAAACGTGTGTGTTTGTGTGTGTGTGTGTGTGTGTGTGTGTGCGTGCGTGTGCGTGTGCGTGCGCGCGCGCGTGTGATCACCTATGTTTTATTAATCGTTAATACCTAAAATTTTCTTGTAATGATACGATATGCTTTTATCTTATTATTTGTTGCTAATTCTTCTCGAAATATCGACGTTTTTAAGAACCATGCAGAAATATGAGGAGCGTTATAACTCAATTTTATTTTCATATTTTACCGTGCCAGTAAATTCTTTATAGGTCTTAAAAACAAGACTCATAGACATCAGGCATTGTGTCGTGAGCGTCTAATGGACGAAACGGTCCTGATGTAACGGTAATCGCGCGAACGTCATAAAAACGTCAACTCGCTGCGAGCGGTTTTGCGGTTTCGCGAATTTCGACCGCCGCGCGCCGCGCCGCGCGTTTCCCCGTAATTCCCCGATGTCGTTAGGAATCTCTGCGGATTCATTACTTAAAGTCGTCGAGCTACTGAGGCGCTATCCTTGACATCGCACCGCCGCGACACGCTCCATCGGCGGTGTCAAGGGGTCCCAGATACGCCGGTTGGGGACAATTAATCAGCCCGACCCGCGGCGAGTCCGCGACCGCGACACGAACCTCCCGCGGTCGTTACACGACATTAAGTACTCCGCGATGCGAATACCCGGTCGTGTACCGACTTCATTCGAAATCTAATCCCACGTCAGTCGATGAAATTTATCGCGCTCGCAAGGCAAGCGTGATCGAACGCGCAGTCCCCCGTTCAACGGTGATCCGCTGGAACCGGAACCGCGCGTGGATATCCATTCGTTTTTATTATGCGTTTCGCGTACGGACAACCAACAACAGAGATGTAAATGGCAGCGGACGTCCAGCGTAAAAGTATAAATATTTTACGATCTTCCGGTATTGCTTTGCAAGTTATCGCTGTATTTATCGACTAACATTTAATCTGTCATTACACGAATCCGTTGATCTAATCCGTTGATAAGCATCTTGTAGCGCATAGATTGGAGTAATTCATTAAAGATGATTTATTTAAACGATACGATTAAATATCCGAGTTTATTGAACTGTTAGCTATAGGTACATCACGATCTGAATAAGAACAACAACGAAATTTTTTTATACGTACCTACATTTTTATACAATTGTATCACTCGTCCTTTAATGATAACGAGAAACGTTATCATTAAATTTATTTTACACAAGAAACAAGGACGGCCGTTTCTCACGTATCGCCCGAATGTTATCCAATCGCGACAAAACTTCCGAACAAGACAAACGATCGCGATTTCGCGAGTAGCTCGAAATGACTACCGCGAATCCTACGGATCGCCGTCGCGCGGTTAGCTCGTTTAGGATGCTGCGCGTCCTCTTTACACGCAAGAAGTCCTTCATAATAACAGTTAATTGGCCGACTGGTCTCTGCGCTCGTGAGAGTTCATGCCGGACAGTAGTCCAACGTGTCTGTCGGTCGAATGGCCCCCGTCCGTCCGTCCATGGCTAAAACTCGCGGATACTCGAACGTCTTTCTCGTTTCTTACCCGTCCGCCGCGCCGCGCCGTAGGCTGCGAATCGCGCGCGTACATCCCCCTTGCAACGTGCAGTTATTGCCGATCGCGACGCGGTACGCAGCTGCGTGCAACGCGGATGTAGATACGTGGAATCGTTAGATGCTTTTCTTTCGCGGTATACTCGTACGTGTCTTAGGGGTACGATTCCTCGTCCGTAACGGCCGGAATATCCTAACGATTCGCTTTTTATAATCGTAAACATTATCGCTCGTTGCATTACCTCTAGCGAGGATTGCCGATATCTATTAGTCTTCGGGTTACAATACATTAGCGTTCCGTTAGTGATTCATCAACCGTTAACTGAATTAACAAATAAAACTTGATAGACTCAGAATGAATTAAAAATTCAACAAGCGTAAAGATATTTTCTTTCCAGAAAACGATAAACAAGAGTCGAGACTTTTAAACCGCGAGCTGCAGACTGTGTCGTTTGTGCTATCGTGATGCGTCTAGACAACAGCTCGTAAAGCAACTTTTTTTTCCCACTACTTTATGATGTTAATGCTCTCAGTTGCACGCGTAAGAAACGCCAGTCTTAACTTGAGTGCGTTAATTGCGACAAAAATTACAGCGATCGTAGTTTCAGTGAAATTTTTCTCTTGCATTATACTGTTCAGTGTTCATCGAATGCCCCGATATGGCTCGTTTTATCGCCTTCGATAATCGTACAGTGACGCAGCTCGAATAACATTGCCGCAGCTATACTCCAATCTTTTATATAACTAGATATTAAGTATTTCGCAAACGTCTGATATACGCGGAGGATCAAAATATCTGGCTTAAGTTTATTAATCTTGCGCGCGTATTGCGCGCACGGCTTATTTAATTAACGTCATCGCTGGTTATCGCTTATCATCCATTCATCAGGCGCTCCCCTTTTTGCCGCGAGTTTATTTCGCAAGCAAAATATTTCGGCGCGCCGGCGTGTGTGTGTGCGTGTGTGTGCGCATGCTTATTTTCGATACATTTTTCTTGCACGCTTTCAATCTCGTTTTTGTGATTGGTATGAGTCATTTGAATCGAGAAAAGATTTGCGTGCGCGAATTACAGGGACTTTCCTTGTCTCTCTTTTTTTTCTTTTATATACCTACCATGCAATAATGAATCGGTTAACGAAAAAGTTAATGAAGATACAAAATGACCAGTCGCTCGGAATTCTATTAAAGAGCCTTTACTTCTTATCTCCATAATGAACGGCGCGATCATCGACGAGGGTTCCCTTCGTTTGACCATCAGGTACGAGAAATCTGAAGAGTCATCACTGCGCACAGCGAATCTCTTCCTTCGTCCAGTCCTGTCCGCAGGTAGATAGGTAGAGATCCCATCACGTATACGAAGAGACGAATGGACGATTAACGTATCGTTCGCGTCTACGATGTGAGGATATCGAAGTTTCCGCAGAGACATCGGCGCGTATATATAAATCCACAAATAACGGAAAACAGACGCGGCCATTCACGTCACCGATGAAGAAGCGCACGTTCTCTTTTTCGATCCGGAAGCGCGATAATATTTACACGGCTACTTGAACACTCGGTATGCTTGTGCACTTGCGATGCTTGTCGTAAACAGATTTAACCGGCGTATTAAATTAAAAGGCGCCAGGCGCAGGTGCCAAACGGGTCGTCCTTATTTTCGTCTTTCTACGAGATTTATGCGCGCATATTTACACGCGACGTTTAAGGAGAGCAAAATGCAAATTATTTTTTTATATATTAATCTTCGTATAATGTCCACTGATGGTATCTTAAATCCTCGTGATTTTCCTCGCTTAAACGTTTTATCTTACTGCAAAAACTTTTCTTCCTGACTTTTTTGTGCTATTTACACATTATTGGCGCAATAATAATGTTACACAAATCATTGCGTGCCTATCTTTTTCATCTTTATAATTAGGATTATCTTATTGGAGAGAGAAGGGAAGAGAAAGAAGAAGTTTTGTTTTATTGGTCAATTTTTAAGTTGCTGTATCGTTTATTTGCGATCTTTATTCCGATAGTTAATTCAACACAATAAGCTGATTTCAAGAAAATCAACGCTTTTCGAGGTGCAAATGAGGCCGCAATCCCTGCAATGAATAAAACCAATGTGCCCGCGTACATTTCCTAAACGGTCGAGTTTTTTTATATGATAATTCGAATTTTGATTTTGTTATTCCAATGTTCTTTTGTAACAGATCGTTTAAACGAATTGAATAATATTGAAGCATTAGAATTTATCGCGCCGCAGATTTAAAATAAAAGAAAAGAACGCTATTGTGAAATCATGCTTCATAATCGAGCGGAGGTATTATGGTCGCATTACATCGAGTATTAACAACGAGACACCTTGATCTTTGCACAATACCAATCGCGCTCCGTTTTTTTCTTTTTATACCGAAATAGCGCGTTTGTCATCGGTCGTATGCGCACAGGGTAGACTAAATCATTTACAAATACAATGGTAACGGAATTAAAACACAGCGCGCGGCCGGCGTTAATTTATTAATCGCCATTAACAGGCGCGTGGTTTACGACATTGGGATTTATACGCCCGAGCGCGCTCGGAGTCCTGGGCAATGCCATGCGTATGTTGCAACAGCCTATAACATTTTCGAACGCTATAATAACTTCGCGATAGAAATTATATTAATATCTTCGCGCGCGGTCCGAAGCGCGAGGCATTTCGTACTGTCAGACATCCTCCTCGCCATAATTAATCGTCCGTACGCTCGTTGCCTGTAACACGCGCGCCGAGAAATTCTTACAGTGTATTCAAAGATCAAACGATCATACGCGCACGATCGCCATCGCGAGGCTGTCGGCCGTTTTCGTCACGATATTCAGGAAGGATTGGCAATGGTATAGCTTTCATTTCCGAGAGAAGCTAGTAATTCAGTCTCGCGCGACATCGGTATTACTTAATTGCCTCTACGAGCGTTTTATTTGTCGCAATTTATATTATCCCCCCCGAAGATCGCGCGTTACGTGATACGTTTTCACCGAGAGCTCTCCGAAAGACAGTCACGCGGTAAGGTGAGCCACGAATTAAGTTAGACGCACCGGCAGATTACCGGTTGAATAATTTCATTTTCTTTCTCCTGAATAAAAATATTCTCTTCGTTACACACATTTATTATCGTACGAAATAATATTCCAATGTCTGGGAGATATTTTCTTCACGGGTTAATGTTCGATAAAATTGCAAAATTATACATGAGTTACAGAATCCCTGCGATTCAGAAGTTTTAGTGGTCGAACGTCGTGCGAAGGGAAGTCTCTTTAGATTTTACTGAAACCATTACTGGAAATATATTACTCGTAAAACAGATATCCTACATAAGTATACTTAATGGTCAGTTAAACGGCGACGGTCACTTTACTGATGCACTTATCCTAGTATTCCCGAAGTTGGCGCGCACGGGAACCCCTGCGACCCGCATGAATAAGAATACGGTACAGTAATGACGTCGTTTGGAATTTCCCACGTGTCGCCGGATTATCGTGCTTTCTAGCCAGTAACATAAGTTATGGCGCGAAGTCTCTCTCTCTCTTCTTCCTTCTCCTTCTCTCTGCTTTCTTTTCTTTTTTCCTGGCAAAACCTCTGAGACCTCGAGAGCTGCCCGATGCCACACAGTCACCGCGGCATCATTCGTAACGTGACAGCGAGCGACGTGGCAATGCTATTAAGGCCCGTGCATATTGCAGCAGCCTGCAGTCGCAGCGATGGGTTCCGTCAATTAACATAATTAACAATATTATGAATCATCCTCTTAGTGCGCACCTCGCGCGTGGAGGTGCGCATGAATTACGCACGCCGTTAGCCTAAGCACAAAAATACACTCTTTTTCCTCTCTTTCTCTGTCTCCTCGTCTCCTCGGAAAGTATCTTTTTTCTCCCTTTGCTCATTTTCTACGGTGTGCGCGGGACTTAATCCCGAGTGTCACCGGTTCCTATATATTTCCTCGTGTTGACCGTCGTAAATTCACCCGCTGATGAATAATCGCGATTTTCTACGATTAAGCGCGAGGATTAGCACGATGAAATACGGTTCGTAGGTACGGGTAAAATCGTTAATGGACGAACGCGAGCTCTCTGAATAGACCACACGTGTCTCCACGAGCCAAGGTAACAATGTTTATCTCGCGATTATGACTTTCTGCCGTACAGATGTGACAAACTTATTATTAATAACATCGTAATTTTACGCCTTTTGCCTGCTTTTTACGCGCAGAACTGCGCTTTATGATTTTATTTTTTGGAGGCTTCTCTTAACTACGCTTACGTTATTCGTATATTTTATCTGCATATGCATAATTCTAAATTAAATGTGTCGTATTAACGTTAATTCCGATTACGTAATGTAATTACAGATATTGTATAAATTCTCATTGCATCTCTAATATTAGCACACTTTTATTTGAGCATAAATAATTATTATTAAATAGGAAACGTGTGTGTTTGTGTGTGTGTGTGTGTGTGTGTGCGTGCGTGTGCGTGTGCGTGCGCGCGCGCGTGTGATCACCTATGTTTTATTAATCGTTAATACCTAAAATTTTCTTGTAATGATACGATATGCTTTTATCTTATTATTTGTTGCTAATTCTTCTCGAAATATCGACGTTTTTAAGAACCATGCAGAAATATGAGGAGCGTTATAACTCAATTTTATTTTCATATTTTACCGTGCCAGTAAATTCTTTATAGGTCTTAAAAACAAGACTCATAGACATCAGGCATTGTGTCGTGAGCGTCTAATGGACGAAACGGTCCTGATGTAACGGTAATCGCGCGAACGTCATAAAAACGTCAACTCGCTGCGAGCGGTTTTGCGGTTTCGCGAATTTCGACCGCCGCGCGCCGCGCCGCGCGTTTCCCCGTAATTCCCCGATGTCGTTAGGAATCTCTGCGGATTCATTACTTAAAGTCGTCGAGCTACTGAGGCGCTATCCTTGACATCGCACCGCCGCGACACGCTCCATCGGCGGTGTCAAGGGGTCCCAGATACGCCGGTTGGGGACAATTAATCAGCCCGACCCGCGGCGAGTCCGCGACCGCGACACGAACCTCCCGCGGTCGTTACACGACATTAAGTACTCCGCGATGCGAATACCCGGTCGTGTACCGACTTCATTCGAAATCTAATCCCACGTCAGTCGATGAAATTTATCGCGCTCGCAAGGCAAGCGTGATCGAACGCGCAGTCCCCCGTTCAACGGTGATCCGCTGGAACCGGAACCGCGCGTGGATATCCATTCGTTTTTATTATGCGTTTCGCGTACGGACAACCAACAACAGAGATGTAAATGGCAGCGGACGTCCAGCGTAAAAGTATAAATATTTTACGATCTTCCGGTATTGCTTTGCAAGTTATCGCTGTATTTATCGACTAACATTTAATCTGTCATTACACGAATCCGTTGATCTAATCCGTTGATAAGCATCTTGTAGCGCATAGATTGGAGTAATTCATTAAAGATGATTTATTTAAACGATACGATTAAATATCCGAGTTTATTGAACTGTTAGCTATAGGTACATCACGATCTGAATAAGAACAACAACGAAATTTTTTTATACGTACCTACATTTTTATACAATTGTATCACTCGTCCTTTAATGATAACGAGAAACGTTATCATTAAATTTATTTTACACAAGAAACAAGGACGGCCGTTTCTCACGTATCGCCCGAATGTTATCCAATCGCGACAAAACTTCCGAACAAGACAAACGATCGCGATTTCGCGAGTAGCTCGAAATGACTACCGCGAATCCTACGGATCGCCGTCGCGCGGTTAGCTCGTTTAGGATGCTGCGCGTCCTCTTTACACGCAAGAAGTCCTTCATAATAACAGTTAATTGGCCGACTGGTCTCTGCGCTCGTGAGAGTTCATGCCGGACAGTAGTCCAACGTGTCTGTCGGTCGAATGGCCCCCGTCCGTCCGTCCATGGCTAAAACTCGCGGATACTCGAACGTCTTTCTCGTTTCTTACCCGTCCGCCGCGCCGCGCCGTAGGCTGCGAATCGCGCGCGTACATCCCCCTTGCAACGTGCAGTTATTGCCGATCGCGACGCGGTACGCAGCTGCGTGCAACGCGGATGTAGATACGTGGAATCGTTAGATGCTTTTCTTTCGCGGTATACTCGTACGTGTCTTAGGGGTACGATTCCTCGTCCGTAACGGCCGGAATATCCTAACGATTCGCTTTTTATAATCGTAAACATTATCGCTCGTTGCATTACCTCTAGCGAGGATTGCCGATATCTATTAGTCTTCGGGTTACAATACATTAGCGTTCCGTTAGTGATTCATCAACCGTTAACTGAATTAACAAATAAAACTTGATAGACTCAGAATGAATTAAAAATTCAACAAGCGTAAAGATATTTTCTTTCCAGAAAACGATAAACAAGAGTCGAGACTTTTAAACCGCGAGCTGCAGACTGTGTCGTTTGTGCTATCGTGATGCGTCTAGACAACAGCTCGTAAAGCAACTTTTTTTTCCCACTACTTTATGATGTTAATGCTCTCAGTTGCACGCGTAAGAAACGCCAGTCTTAACTTGAGTGCGTTAATTGCGACAAAAATTACAGCGATCGTAGTTTCAGTGAAATTTTTCTCTTGCATTATACTGTTCAGTGTTCATCGAATGCCCCGATATGGCTCGTTTTATCGCCTTCGATAATCGTACAGTGACGCAGCTCGAATAACATTGCCGCAGCTATACTCCAATCTTTTATATAACTAGATATTAAGTATTTCGCAAACGTCTGATATACGCGGAGGATCAAAATATCTGGCTTAAGTTTATTAATCTTGCGCGCGTATTGCGCGCACGGCTTATTTAATTAACGTCATCGCTGGTTATCGCTTATCATCCATTCATCAGGCGCTCCCCTTTTTGCCGCGAGTTTATTTCGCAAGCAAAATATTTCGGCGCGCCGGCGTGTGTGTGTGCGTGTGTGTGCGCATGCTTATTTTCGATACATTTTTCTTGCACGCTTTCAATCTCGTTTTTGTGATTGGTATGAGTCATTTGAATCGAGAAAAGATTTGCGTGCGCGAATTACAGGGACTTTCCTTGTCTCTCTTTTTTTTCTTTTATATACCTACCATGCAATAATGAATCGGTTAACGAAAAAGTTAATGAAGATACAAAATGACCAGTCGCTCGGAATTCTATTAAAGAGCCTTTACTTCTTATCTCCATAATGAACGGCGCGATCATCGACGAGGGTTCCCTTCGTTTGACCATCAGGTACGAGAAATCTGAAGAGTCATCACTGCGCACAGCGAATCTCTTCCTTCGTCCAGTCCTGTCCGCAGGTAGATAGGTAGAGATCCCATCACGTATACGAAGAGACGAATGGACGATTAACGTATCGTTCGCGTCTACGATGTGAGGATATCGAAGTTTCCGCAGAGACATCGGCGCGTATATATAAATCCACAAATAACGGAAAACAGACGCGGCCATTCACGTCACCGATGAAGAAGCGCACGTTCTCTTTTTCGATCCGGAAGCGCGATAATATTTACACGGCTACTTGAACACTCGGTATGCTTGTGCACTTGCGATGCTTGTCGTAAACAGATTTAACCGGCGTATTAAATTAAAAGGCGCCAGGCGCAGGTGCCAAACGGGTCGTCCTTATTTTCGTCTTTCTACGAGATTTATGCGCGCATATTTACACGCGACGTTTAAGGAGAGCAAAATGCAAATTATTTTTTTATATATTAATCTTCGTATAATGTCCACTGATGGTATCTTAAATCCTCGTGATTTTCCTCGCTTAAACGTTTTATCTTACTGCAAAAACTTTTCTTCCTGACTTTTTGTGCTATTTACACATTATTGGCGCAATAATAATGTTACACAAATCATTGCGTGCCTATCTTTTTCATCTTTATAATTAGGATTATCTTATTGGAGAGAGAAGGGAAGAGAAAGAAGAAGTTTTGTTTTATTGGTCAATTTTTAAGTTGCTGTATCGTTTATTTGCGATCTTTATATTCTTTTTATAGTCGGATAAAACAACACAAGTCGAGAAGCTGGACGCTCTTTAGTTTTAAAATATTCAATCCGCGTCATAGAGGCCGCAAATCACACGCAATCCGGGCCAAAATAGGCCCATAATGTGCCCGCGGGGATTTATCCATAACCCGTCGAGCTATTAAGATTCTTGGAGAACGGCTTACGTGCCATACTCATGCTTCTCATTGTAGAGCGTCGTATCGCGAGTAATGGGGTTGATCAATGCATTTCACTTTCGTACGACGGAGGCTTTTTGAAGCTACAAAAACTCGAAGCTACCCGCGGCGATTTGAATTAAATTTTCATGAAAGCGCGCACACTCTTCTGCTTT
This sequence comes from Temnothorax ravouxi, assembly GCA_030770255.1. Taxonomy (NCBI): domain Eukaryota; kingdom Metazoa; phylum Arthropoda; class Insecta; order Hymenoptera; family Formicidae; genus Temnothorax; species Temnothorax ravouxi. The sequence goes on along the minus strand of JASTWP010001824.1, from coordinate 35,438 downwards.
CGAAAGTTGTCTTATTGCATCGGAAATGAGCTTATGTATCATAAAATATTACAATCAAAAGTAAAAACCGTATCAAATTTTTTAAGCAGTTGTTCAACAGATTTCTATTATTGAGAAATTCGAACTATAAAAGATTTCGCGTTATTAATGAAACGCCGGCTATAACAGAAATCTTAGCAATTTAAAACAAGTAAAGTGAATAATAGAATACGAATATAGTACTTTAGAATACTCGGTTTAGCATTATTTTTTTAAAGAAAAAAAATTTTTTTTAACTTCAAATTGGTTCTAAAACTAATTCTTTCTGATCCATGCTATTTTCAAAGAATTTTGTATTTTCAAGGTGTACAATGCTCGCTTTTAAACCGTAAAATCAAAAATCCACAAAGACTTTAAGTCATTAATAGCAGATTTTTGTTTCGTATACAGACTCGTACATCATTTAGAAATCTTGGCGTCTCGGGACTTTTCCCAAAAAATCTCTTCATGACTGTTAATAATCCAGCGGTCTACCCTCATTATTTCGCGCAACAGGGTGCTGTCGGGATAAACAGAGAAAGGTGGTGCGAGTAAAAGAATAATAATTGAGGAAAAAGGTCACGATTATATAAAAGAAAAAGGGAACAGGTAGATAAAACGATAATAATCTATGTGGTGGATTATGTCATTGCGTTATTATTTTAGTTATGAAGTGTTGGAATCTTTGGAGTTTGCGTAATAAAAAAGTAAACACATGCTCACACCTTTTTATATTCTTTTTAAATCCTTTTAAAGATTAGAATAGAAATAGACGTTTAATTAGTCTCCATTTATGTCACAAAAATAAAATATTAGTTAGAAAAATTATAAATTTTCTACAGATCTTAAATTGCCGACTACGTCGCCAATGTAATTTTTGTATATCGTTTAACATAAAATATAAGATTGTCTGATTTTAATTCGCCTTTGTATTGAGCTTACACCATTACTTTATGGAAATATTCTCATAATCAGACAATTTTATTTAATATAATAGATGTACTATGTAAAAATATTTAACGCTAAGTTTTATTATCCGAAAGTAAGAGTTTGTCACTGACCGGAGACAGAGTGCAGGGTGCATTATCGGCCTCGTCGGTGCACGTCGACATTCTCCGGCGCCGTCTTTCGTTTCTCTTTTCTCTCTTCGTACTGCTAAATCCGCTTAAAACGCGTGGTCGGCTGAATTCTCGTTGTCTAAGGACTCGCAGTTCTCTTTCGACGGTGAAACCCTTCAGCCTGATCTAGTCTTCGACTAGATGTCTACGTCTATGTAAATATTTAGGCATCGAGTATTATATCACAGGTTGCTGAGGGTTGTATGGCACGTTGTTTGAAGAACAGCGGGCGGTAAAAATCTGCAAGAAACAGAAAGAAAGGTGCTTAAGGTTTATAAGGTTTATCACGACTACCGACATCATTATTTATCTTCAACATTAAATAATTTACAGCCGCTGATGACTCGTTACAAATAGATTTCCTTTTATTTGTCTGTTCACGAGTAATCTAATTGTGTGCATTTAATGTAAGCGTAAAGAATGAGATAAACTGGCAATTGACGACTGTTAGGGTGAAATGCAAGTGTAAACAGGTAACCCTATGTTTTCCTCGCATAGCAAGCAGAACCGGAGAATCCGCGTCTCGGTTTCGCCACGTGGCTCGCCAGGAGAAGGAGAAGCGTCACGCACGCGGGACACGTACTCCCGCGACCGGGAAACCGGAACCCGCGCGCGAATGAGCGAGCAGGTTCGGCGTTATTCACTTATCGCCGGGCGAGGATCCGCGCGAATGTCGGTCAACCAGTCTGACACCGCGAATTCTACGTCCTCGCGCGCGGTCTCGTCCAGGTGGATGGTTAGCAAAACCAGTCGGTTTGCTCTTCTCTCCGACTCGCCCATCTGCTCCTACAGTCCTACTACTACGGCGGAGTAAGCGCGCGTGAGCGCGCGCGTGGAGGAGGGCGCGCGCGTAAAACTGGAATTCAGCTCGCGGGCACTGCTCTGACGGATAGACAGGTATAATAATAGACGTAACGAGGAAGCCGGACCATCGAGAGTGAACACACAGGACGGTGCTGGTTCTCACCATCTTTCTCTCTCTCTCTCTCTCTCTCTCCACTTTCCTGTCTCTTTCTCTTTCTTGGACCACGCGTCGTCAATAATGGAGACGCGGTGATGTTCGCGAGGAAGGAACAAGACTGGTTGTTAGAAAGATAGAGAGAGAGACGGAGAGGAACAGAGAGATACGTCGAAGAAGGTGGCGGCGGGAAGTAGGTAGGTATAGGTATCTACCTACTACGCGGAAGAAGGAGATTGGGGCGACCGGGGAGAAGGAGTAGGTACGCACGGGGCCGGTATACAACCACGAACCGGAGACGAGAAGCCAGAGAAGCAGGTTCAGAGGAGCCGGTCTAACCTGATTCTCAAAGGGAACCCTGCATCAGATTGGACCCACCACCGTGGGTCCGTTTGTATTTCAAGTACCTGTACGCCCTCGCCTCGCGTCAGTGGACGATGCCTCCGGAGAACGGAGGACTCCGTCGAGTCGTACAAAGAGGAGGAAGCGTCTTCCTCTGTCGACGAGTTGCGCGAAGGCGATGTGTCTATCAGAGGCCAGACGCCTCGATCGTGCGTTGCACCTGCCGCCAATAGATCCTAGACCTGCCATCACGGCGGTGTGCATCGCGGCGGTGTTGCAGTCGCGGCGACCGCGATTCGGCCGGTTAGAATCGTCTATGGCGCGCAGCTGCAACGGCTGCAATTGCCGTTAAGTGTATTGAGAGTGAAATTCTAGAGATTCTAGTGAGAGCTTCCAGATGATTCCCTTTGGGTACGGTGTGGACGTCGAGCCTCGGAAATGGAATTTAATATAATACGAAAGGATACTTCTTTACCTGTGGTACGGTACGTAAAGAACGTACCATAATGGACCATAACGTATCGTAACGATTTTTAAACTACAGTTTGGTTCTAAAGCCTTCTTTCTTATGGCTGACCGTGGTGATTGGTCCATTATTTTCTTTTGAACTTTTGTATGGCTTTTGCCGAATGACCTACACTTGTTGGAGCAGTAAAATTGGATTTGGGATAATAAATAAGTTTTGTGATCTTTTCTAAAATTTTAAAATGCAAGGATTTGTGTAAAGTATGTCTCAATAGTTTCTAAGTAAAACGATTGGAGCATGTCGCTGAAAAAAAAGATGCAATAACGACAATTTTCTAAGCAATTTATTCACATGTATATATGTATTAAATATATTTATATAATATTAAAGAGAATTAAATTATGAAAAAAGTAACTGTGATTCTGATTATATTTGTAGCGATGAGTATGCATATATTTTTTTGTTAATTCTAACTATTAGTTTATGCTTTAAATTCGAGTACAATGATGAAATAAAACGAGAGAAGTTGTGTTATTATAAAAATCATTTATTAATGAGTCTTTCTGTTTGCTGAAAAATAGTATAGTCACATGAATAAGTTCTGTAAATATATGCATGCTTACTCTTACATTTCTATGAAATATCTTCAGTAAAGAGATTATCTAGGAATTCTTGCTATCTCTCTAATAGCCATAGCGTGTATCGCAATATTGTAAAAGGTAAAACGCGTTAAAATGTTGATAAGCGACATGCGACTGCAAATAACCAAAAAGAGGCTACGAAGCACTTCACCGGCAAGATATCGCGCGGTAAACCTCACATGGGCCGCACATCTTCGCTTGCCTCACTTGCTCATCGGTAGGTCACCTGCGCGTCACCTGTGCGTCATCGCGCAGGTAGCCTCCAGCTATTGACGAAGCCGTGCGCTATAGTAAGGCCTAGACTATCGTAATAAAACGATGTGAAGACAATACTCACTCATTGGGATCGTAATAGAAGGGAGGGAGAAGTGTCGTTGAGCGGTACAGCAGCCGGCGCAATCAAAAGTCCGGCTGATCCAGTGATGGTTGCTTTATCGGTGAGGTGGATTATCACACGTGCATGTGTACGAGGGGAGACGAGAGGGGGAGGTAGAGTAGGTGGTAGAAGTCACGAGGGGGCTAGTGGGGTGGTGGGGTGATAGAGAGGGGGAGGTGGGGACCAACTACAAACTACTGAGTGTCCCTCCTATTTTCTGGATCACATCTCAACGGATGATAGTGTCACCACCTTCTCCATAGACCGAGGCGTCCGTCGTCTTGGCGAATTCGTTGATGTTGGGACCACTCTTCTCTCGGGGGCACCCTTCGTCGGGGGCCCGCGGTTCTTCGCTTGGTTGACTCTCGTTCTTCACCGGTGAAGCTGTTGTTGGTTCTACGAAATATCTCGGTAAGAAGCTCTACCTTGAGCGGCGTCGTCTGTTCACCTGATATCACAGCCGCGATTCACTACGCGCACATTATTACGTTGACATTTCTCCGAGTCTCGAATGTCACATTCGGTCGTTCTGCACTGGTTTCGGTTTCTTTCAAGCGTACCGCTCGATCGTCTACGAATTTGTTCGTTAGGGTCCTGTTGGACTTGTCCGAATCCTGTTTATACTTTTAATCGCATAATCACGCACCGGCTTGACACACACTCGCACGTTCACGCGCGCGACAACGGTGACGACGGCGCACGTTACCGTCGCATACAATCACTCGGAAACTTGGAAACTTGGGAACCGAACTATATAAACTAAACAAAAGATCCTGCCGGAATTCGAAGGTTTTTAATAAAAGAGACTAGGCTTCACTAAAACTCCGTCTGAAGCAGCAGGTAGTATTTTAACCGTTAAAACTTTGGGTTGGTCCACCAAACCCAGCAGCTTCACGGTGCTGTCTCGGATCGTTCTTTCCTCTCGAGATACGGCAATATGGCCGTCGCCGCCGCCGCCTCCCAGCATCACGCTCTTAGCTCCGTGCTTCGGATCCCCCCCCTCCCTTCCATTCGCGTCTCACACACGCTCGCGCGTCTCTCTACCTCCTGCCCCCTGTCTCTTTCTCTCTCTCACTCGTTCCCATTCGCATGTTTTCCGTCTATGGCCTTTCAGCCTCCCTCGCTCCTGAGCCTCGTCCTCCTCTCCTCACTCTCGCTCTTCCGTTTACCTGCGCACCGCATAACGCCTTCCCTTCGAGACTATCTCCCTTCGGCGTTTGCTTTTTTTATTTCTCTTTCTCTTTCTTTCGTTTACCGTTTCTTTGCCCTCCCACTTCTGGTGGAGAAAGAGAGAGAGAGATGAAGAGAATGGTAGAGGACTCTCAAGCTCCTCTGAGCCATCTTTTCTCTCTCCTTCGCTCCAAGTATTCTTCCGAGAGGGACGGTGAGAGTGAGAGCTTCGAGACGATCGCAAAGTACAAGTGGATAAGAGACACTGCCGAGAGAGAGAGAGAGAGAGAGAGAGAGAGAGAGAGAGAGAGAGAGAGAGAGAGAGAGAGAGAGAGAGAGAGAGAGAGAGAGAGAGAGAGAGAGAGAGAGAGAGAGAGAGAGAGAGAGAGAGAGAGAGAGAGAGAGAGAGAGAGAGAGAGAGAGAGAGAGAGAGAGAGAGAGAGAGAGAGAGAGAGAGAGAGAGAGAGAGAGAGAGAGAGAGGAAGAGAAAGACAGAGGATATTGTAGGCGCAGGTAGGAGAGGCGCCGCAGTGGGGTTACGCAGGTAGCTAACGCGGCAAGGACGGTCTTATGGGTTTCGCCGACGAGTGTGACCAGGACGGAACTATCGTCTCCGCGACGAGTTGCACAGATACAAACAGAACATCGAATCATCAACAAGGCGGGATTCCGGCCACCCGGCATTATCGTGTTTCTACAGTCATCTCTCTCTAACGCGTCGCTTCTTCATCTCCCTCTCTTCGTTCAATCATCTGCGAGAGAGATACCTGACGAGAGTTGTAACGGGAGGAACGTAGACGATCGCGGTGTACGCACACGTGCATTATCATTTCTCTTCGTTCAGCTCCACCGTCTTTCTGGCTCTCTCTTTCTTCTGCCCTCTTTTCCTCTGCCTCCTCTTCTTCTTCTTCTTCTTCTCTCTCTCTCTTTCTCTCTTTCTTTTCCGTTCTCTCGTTGGTGCCACCTTCGAGCCGCCTTGCTAACTTGAGAAGGATACACGCGGTCGAAGATCCTTAAGCGGGACGAAGACGACTGCGCAGACGTGCGTTATCGCCGGCGTCTCGGCGTCCTTTTTACTTCGGATTTCATTTTCGTAGCTCTGTCCCGCTTCGGCTTTACTACCTTGAGAAGGGTAGCCGCGGGGAGGACTGCGATAGGAACGAGAAGGAGGACACGCACATGTAAGATTATCGTATCCGAGCTCTGGCCTCCGCCTTCCATCTCCTTTCTCCTTACCCTCCTCGCTTCGATTTTATAACGTTTGCTCTTTATCTCGCCACCTTGAGAAGGATATCCACATACCAAACTGTATCCGAAAGGGATATCTAATAGAAGGACATAAAGTCATCTCGCCGAATGTACGCGCTAAATAGGCCGATGGCAGATGCTTATTACCGGACGGAAAGGCATCCTTAGATATATCTATTTAAATTTTTATTTTGCAATATTTTTTTTATTTGGCTTATCGCTACGCGCGCTATGAAAGCCTCTGCCTGAAACTATCCGCCTTAGATGATCGAGGCATCTTCCCGAGTCATCGCGAGACAGACGCGCGCACAGGCACACACCAACCAAACTCTTTCCTCTCATCTCTCTTTCGCCGAATGAAAGAGAGAGAGAAAGAGAAAGAAAGAGAAAAAGAGCTCCTTCTTTATGGAGAGGAGAGCTCTATATCGTCTCGCGCGTCTCCTGTTCCTCCTTTCTTTCTACTGCGCCATTGCGAGAAGGATATCCACGAGGGAGATCGGCCGATGGTGGAACGGAGAGAAGAAGTACATTCATATATGTACGTCCGATTGATTCTCTCTTATACGGGGCACGCGGTAAGAGACGTCTATGCTGGACGCCAGATGCCGAAGAGAGCGAAGCTGCTGCTGGTGCTGCTGGCGTAGTCGCGCGAACGGAGATGGACTCGGGATTGAAAGAGCGAGAGATACGAGGCGGGAATGTTGTGGGGGGAGGGAGAATGGAAGAGGAGGGCGTGTGCGTGATGAGACGAAGAGAAGGAAAGATGAAGAGAGAAAGAGAGAGAAACAGAGGAAGAGGAGGAGGAGAAGGAGGAGAAGAAAAGGAGAAGCCGTACGAGCGACGAAGAGAACGGGCGTTGGCTGCGCGCACGAAGGGAGATTAAAAGGAGAAAAAGAAGAAGATGGAATTAAAAGAGGAAAAAAAGGGGGGAGTCAGGGAGTCAAAGGGAGGGAGAGAAAGAGGCAGGAAGAAGGAACACGAGGAGGGAGAGAGAGACCTCGTGAAAAATGGGCACCCAGCGAGAGAGGACAGCCTCGGGCTACGTCGCACGATGCGACCCTGCTCAGGGAGGGATTCGTTCCTCGTTCGTGGGTTCCGAACGCGCCGCGTATGTGCCATGGATCCGATGAAGTCGACGCGTTTAATCGCTCTAGCCCGAGCGTTTTCCTCGGAGAATTTTGAGAGATACGAGCCGCGCGGCCTAGACCGATTTGAATTCTTCGGATTACACCGACCCTTTTCTTCGGAGATAGCCCGAACGTGACGCTTTTCGTGGCGGATGAAGATAATTTGGACTCGCGCGCGCCTCTTTCCGTGGGAATCGTCACGATCTCCGCACGCTTGTGCGCAGCGTGGGTGGCTGCGCGCACACTTGCGTAGGTGGATCGAGTGGCAAAGTAAAAGAGAAGGAGGGAGAAGCAACGAATCTCTGAGAGGGGTGGAATCCCGTACGCGCGGGTTGAGATATTTCTCTTCTGATTTTTTAGTTCCTATTTCGCGGTCCATGGCGTATTTGCGTAGCGAATTAGGTGCGAGTGTAATCGGCGTACGCGCCAGCAGAAATAACTGGCGGACCATCTTTCAGCAGTTTCAGCATCGTGCTCGCGCTATCGGCGAAGAATCGGTCCCGGACGAGCGCGCGTTACGCGCGCGCGGCTTTCTAACGTCGACCTCGTGAAAGCAGATCGAAGTCCGATCCTCGCCGAGAAAATCCCTCTCTATTCATCGTATCTATCGACGCGCGCGCGTAGTCGTAAAGTCGCCTTCCGCGCCCACCTTCCCGCCGTATATCTCTCGCACCGACAGAATAAAACGCACTCACCGGCCACATTTATGCAGATCGCAAAGTGTGTTGGAAAATTTGCGAGGACGTGTCCATAATTCAATTCGATCAAAGACAAAGTTTACTTTTAGAGTGACAATGTATAGAGTGGTTCGATACTTTTTGATACTTTTCTCAACACTACATCACCGTCACGCTTTGACCTATTTTAGTAAAATATTGCCTAAAGATTTTGCTCTCGCAGGCAAAAACGCTTCTTTCAAAGAATATAAAATTAAATATATTATTTCGTCAACACAATCTATATAGTACATTGAAAAGGAGATATCTTTCTACAATTTATGTATATATTTTTGCAAGAGTGAAATTGCCGCTGGTATTCGAGAAGGGGTTAAAGTTGCGCGCGGTTGTGAATACATCGTATGCTCGTTTCAGTAGAAGCATCCACGGACGATTCTGTCGTAGGTCGCGTCATCCGTAATTACGCACATCCCTCTGCATACTCGCCGACATGTTATTATCGGCGAAATGCGCGTTCTCCTTGGCAAAACGCTCATTTGTCACGTGTGCCGGGATAGAAGGGGTGAAGAGCGCAAAAATCATGCTCGGCTCATTATAATCTTATCGTATCTGCGCATGCCCGCCTCTTCGGCGCGAGCGAGACAAAAACCACCGATTCTTGCTCGGATTTCTGGATCGCTTCGTCCTTATATTTCCTTGACAACGGACTTCCCGATTGTCATAAATGATTCTTGTGAAATAGAATAGCTTGACGTAAGAATAGAATAACTTCAAGAAAATAACGGCTAATTTTACAAAGAATGGACCTATTGTACAGAGCTTAAATAAATTTCAAGGATCTTATTGTTTCATGACTTTCAGACTTATGCCGCACTTGGTGATAATGTCTTATATTGAGAGAGATAAATGATTCCAAACAGATTCATTTTATATACTTAGCAAAAGTCAAAGCGTATTCTAGTTTCTTTTTCGCACATAATTATTGTTGGATGAAGTATGAGATTTTAGATTTCTCTTTTCAGATATAAAAAGACTACAGTAAAATAGTTTTACTTTATTTTACATGTAACATGTCCTTTCTCATGTTAAATATAACAGAAAAAAATAGCCATATAAACTAATAATTTCAAACCTCTAATATATAAAAAAATTTCTATAAAAAATATAAATGAGTAGAATATATATAAAATAACACTGATAATTTTAATGATATGCTATAAGAGTATCGAGAGAGTTATGGCTGATTACCTATTGATACATTTTATTTATGAGATTTTCGGTCTGCGTGACTCACTTTGGAGCTAAGTTCTAACAATAAGTTTTATTCATAAAGAACAATTTATCTAATATTTTACCGTTCTCATCACTATTATCTACTATCGTTACGCGTAGATGTAACATCGTCGAATGAATTAAAAGTGTAGACCAGATCTCGATTTCTGACTGACTGACAATGACCGACTCGTGATGCGTTGAGTGCAGTCATCGAAGTCTCCGAGCGAGTTTCGACGAAATTGCGGGTGCGACGAGACGTAAGGCGATGCCTTGTGCGGGCGTTGAAGTCTCCAGTGCCTCGTTATTAGACGTCTCGTAAGCGCGTATAATAGTTTTCAACTGGTTCATCCGAGATTCATTCAGAGAAACGTCAATGTTGCATCTATTTACGCACACGTACTTACACGTATGTGTATACACACGTGCGCGCGTGTAGATCGTCACTACCTGTTCGCCAAGAGAGACCGGTCAGCTCTTGCCGGTTACGTCTTACCAAAGCAAATACCGGTGTGTTTACGTCTGGATATAAAAATGCAGCGAGGCAAATGAAAGAAGCGGCCGCGATATCTGTGTGTGCATATGTATGTAATGAGATTGATTTTTGGACATAATTTATCGAGATAATTTCGTATAAAATATTCTTATTATTTTTGTTTTTTACTTTTCATTTTTATTGCAGCGTTATAAACACAGCAGGATGTTCTCTCAGGTAATCTTTTATCACTTTACAATTAGATATATACATATAATTATATACACATTGTGAAGTAATATGTGGCGTAATATATATATATATATATATATATATATATATATATATATATTTGTACAGTAATCATAATGTATACACAGTAAAAAAAGAATATTCTTGATTCGGAAATATTTTTAGTTTCAACGTGGAAATCTTGAAATGAGATTATATTGCGTTAAATGAAGAAAACTTGCTTGAAATCCTTTATATAGTTCAACCAAGAAAAAAAAGTTGAAATAAAAAGTTGAAATTTTTATAAGAAGATTATAGATTGTATTGTACATTAACAAGATCACTATCTTCTTATAAATCATTCTTTTATAAATATTTCAACTTTTTATTTCAACATTTTTTTCTTGGTTGAATTATATAAATAACTTATTAAAACAAGAGTGTTATTCATTTAACGCAATATAATCTCATTTCAAGATTTCCACGTTGAAACTGCAGATATTTTTAAAATCAAGAATATCCAAGATTATTTTCTGTGTATAATAATGCTATATAATATATGTAGGAATATACATATAGAAAGATATAGAGACCTCTCTACTCTTCTCATTCTTGGATAAGCCATTTAGTTTGAAGGAATTTTATAAAAAAAATATGCAAAAATATGGAGTACTTAGCTACGATATACATATATATATAATCCGCTTTGCGGGCGAAGCAGAATTTTCGCTCAGCATCAAGAAGTGATAATTTAAAATACCAGCCTGGTTGATCGGAAAGTTCTGTCCGGCTATCTAATGCTAATTAAACGTCAATGCAAAAAATAAATCTGATTTATCCTGTCGATAATTATATTCCAGCGACCGGCTCGCAAATCGGCGTTTCTTACGCTCGCTCGCGCGCTCATATCGCGACATAAAAAGAACTCTGAGCACGAGAGATTGGCGGCAGGAAGCGCAGCAATGGCGCTTGTGATAACGGTGTCGAAAGTGTTACGCATACGAGCATAAGCAGCCAGGCTCGTACATTCGCGAGGTTATCGGTAGTTAAACGCGCTTTTCGACGACGCGTCGCGCTCCATTCGCGTTGTTACGTTGTTAGGCGAGCCTAGTGACTTAAGCCGATTTTACACAGGTGAAATTTGCACACAGGTGACAATTTGCCCACAGTGAAACATTAAACCGACTGTTCTGTGAATCAAATTTGGCCACGTAAGAGGAATAATAATAAATAAAATATGACAATAGATTTGTAACCGTAACTTTTCCTATGTCCTATTATCTCATCATATCGGTAAGATTATCAATGTATATTTATACTTTTTTATAGAAATCTTTCTTGTACATTAGAGATTTGATTTATTAGTTTACATGACTTACTTTATTATTTCATGCACAGTATATTAACTGATTCATTAATAATTCATTTTTTTCAATTTTAACAATTAATTTTCTTCGAATGATTCAATATCTTGTTCCTGCAACTGTGGTTGCACGAGTCTGTGCGAAAACGGCTTTACGCTATAGTAAAGCCGAGCGTAGAAACACGTGCGTTTAAAACTCCTCTCTAATTTACCATAGCGCCACTAATCAGTCGTCGTGGAACTCTCGCGAAATATCGACGTTGCACGTGAATATATCTTCGTACAAAACTACGTACGCCACTGAAGTGGCGTTTATCGCCCGGTACGTCGTTACGGGAGCTTCGTAACGATTATGTGCGAACCAATCCTGCGTCTGCCTGGACGTGCAAGGATAATAATTGCCTAGCGCGGACAATAAGTTGATCATCAGAATGACCAGACGCGCTTCATGCTCGGCTACTGTTGCAAGAATGCATCGTTGGAACCTTGAAGAGATCATACGACTTACAATTATAGATACAAAAATCGCCAGCCTCTAATAAAATTCGTTTAGTTTTTCTAATAATAAATACTGAACAGAATTTTATTAGAGATTATTTTTCTAAAAGTTAAAGTTGAAATATTTTTGCATGAAGGATAAATATGTATTACAATAGTATTAAAAGAACATAAAAAGGACATAAAAAGACAATTTTTCAAAGTCTATACTTTGCATTCTGCATTTTTTTTAAGATAAAATCTTCTCTCTCTTGATGTTCTTTTTTATTTTACATCTTCGGCCTTGAGACGTTTGATGCCCGAATAAATTGCCACATTGAATGCACGATCAACGACTTTTGTTAATGCCGCACTGTTGTCGCGCGACTAAGCAACTACGACACGAGGACGCGATCGAGGTACGATAAATTTCGTCGGTACCTAATTGCGCAACTGGAACTGCGCTTAAGATGCGCGTGTAATTAGTGTTAATGTTGCTTGTTTTTGTACTCGGCCGAACGTTCTTATCTTAATATTCATCTACGTATCTTTAATTCCCTTGCGAGAGAAAAAGTATCTGGAAATAGTCAAGTTTGTAATGCAAGGTCGGCTGCATTTCATAATTAATTATATCGACTTGTATGTTAATATAATCTTTACATTATATTTTAGAAAATATTCCAATCTTACAAAATATAATATAAATATGATTTAATTAATTAATTCTGTAATATGTGTATCTTATATGAATGTATAGATTTGAGTCTGATTATATTCGTGGCGGTAAAAATTTACTAGATATATTTTGTTTTTATTTGCGCTTATCTGTCGCATTTACTTATTAGGCCAGTTAAATTGGACAAAAAAAAGACTTTTGCTCGAAAGTGATGCGAACTTTTTTATTCCTTTTTAGGCATGTTGGGGGTGTTTAGAAAAGCTTATTTCTGAGTTGTCGTGTTATTTGACGCAGAGCTTTTTGAGGGAGGAAGGGGAAACCAAAAAGGACCACGCACTAATTATATGAAAAAAGTGGCCACCGTTAAAATCGACGAAAACTACGGAAAACTGTAGTTTGTGTGATGCCGATGAAAAGTTCAAATCCGCACAACCATCAAAATATACTAGTTTTTAAGCTACGAGCCTATAAAGGTAATATTGGTGGTATAAAACGTACACATATTATACATAGTATACCCATTCTTAGCGTTATCCAAGATCAACCAGCGTGGAGGTGGTGAGTGTCTGATCTCCTTTCTTGTTCTTGTTTTTATTTTTTTAATATTTAACACCCCCAACACGCCTAAAAAAGAATAAAAAAGTTTGCATCACTTTCGACCTCAAATGTCTAATTTGACTGGCCTATATATCCTTTCAAGTTGTCGTTGTGAGATGCACGAAATTATTACATATTTTAAACGCAGAGATAGCGTAATAATATTTAATATATCGACAACTGGTCTGGTAGAAATCGATGAGCCATCCGTAGCGTGCAAACGAGACACTGACAAAACGAGTCCAAATCTGAATTACCGAATCGAGTCACGATTAATGGACGCAATTAGTCTCAGCGCGAAAACAACTCGTTGTGCCAACAAGTGGAAGGTGGATCGGCGAAATCAGGTTGTCGAGAGGATCCCGCTGAACCAGAAAAAGAACTTTCTTCGGCCGATTCTCTTGCACAAACACACACGCACTCACACATATACATACATACACTAACGACATCAACATTAATCGCGTATCTTTCTTAAACACATGCAGTACAATTAACTGCGTAGCAACTAAAAGTGGCCATTAATTTAACCGCTCTTGCGTAATGCTGCGAAGAAACTATCTGCTTAACCTTTAGATTATTGTGCGTATGAGATCTAATATTTGTATTTCAAAAAATATGTGTAAGCTTCATATTATCGAGAAATTTTTATTTTGTTTGACACAACTTCGATTTCGAAGTAGAAATCAAAGTTTCTCTCGCTTCCAGAATTTCTGTACTTCTGTATACTTAACAGGATTTTTCTTGCAGACTGCCGATTTTAGATCTAGAATAGTTTCACGATATACCGGTAATGGCCTTGTGACCTGAGTCGCGTCGGGATCGCGCCGAGAAACCTGACGTGGAATTTCGCCGTCTCGCCGATAAATCGATCGCGTAGGAAATTAAGTCGCCCTTGCGCGTAACGGTATCTGTAAAATCGCGCGGATACCCAACGGGTGTTCTTACGTCGTTGTCCGGTACGTTGCTACGCCCGGCATCGCCGCTTCCATAAGCCGGCGAAATTACAGCGTGATCTTGAACGGGCCGTTAACTTTTCGCAAGAACGGAAAACAGTTACCCCGTTCAGACATGCGTCCGGTGCGTCTTGCGTTCCGGAGGGCGAGGAGGAGAGAAATAAGGAGGGCCGTTTCATTGACTCGAGAGCAAGTGCGGTTTAATGGTCACGACGAAACGAAACAGTAAAACCGCGTTCCGTAATTCGCGAGAGGGTTTTTCCTTGGGACAACGACGACGCGGCAGTCCCGACTGATTTCGTTAACTGGTCGCTTCCGCGACGTAATTGGCTGAATCGTTCTCTGAAAAAGGCATGCGATGATATTTCAGAGAGGTTATTTGTACAAAAAATGTCCTTTTCGACCGGTAAATTAATTGAATAAATCGTTCAACGCATGATTTTTTTGTAAAGTAACGAAAATTACAAAAGATAGCGCGATAACGACGGAATGTTCCGCTTATTTTTAAAACCATGCAAGTTTTCAGTTTTAGATAATGTTACTTTGAAGCAAATAATGCCGATTTACAAAACTAAGATTTAAAACAGATAGGTAGGGGAGACCGGGGCTAACTCGACACAATTTTTTCAAAGGCAATTTTCAACAATTAATTAAAATTTTCAAGCAAATTTAATGGTACACATTTAAAGAGTGTTCCTTCAGGTACAAAAATGCTTCAGGAAATTTTGCTGTACGTCGATTAGTTTTGCCTAAAAGCTCGATGAAAGAGTAGACCATTTTCGAGAGTTCACTATCAAAAACGCTTATGTCGCGTGAAAAATTACACTATAACTCAGTATGTTACCAAATTTCGTTGATAATACTGGCACATAAAGACGCATTTACAGTAGGAAAGACAAGTTTCTACGATAGATTTAAATTGGCAAAAAGCCTAGTGTCAAGTTCGCCCCGGTGCGGTGTCGAGTTAGCCCCGGTCTCTCCTACTTACACTAAAAATTTGGAAGTCAGATCGGTAAGGACACTCGATTGAGACTGAAACTTTTCTTACAAGAAAAAGGACAAAAGGTATAAGAGGTTTCGCTTAGATTCGGCAAATTTCGGCGTGCCATCGGTGAAAATGTAAATAAATATACTAATGAAAATTTGTTTTCATGTCGGTGGCTTAACAGAGGCAGAAGCAAATAGATGTAAACATTACAATAAGCATTGGAGAGAACCGGTGTGTGATTCTATTGTATGTATATTTTTCGAACATACTGTGTGTGTGTGTGTGGATATATATAAATACTGCAATATTGGTATACATTATTATATAATTAATATGTCGATTTTAATAAAATTTTTGTAATTAATGTTAGTTAAACAAGAATAAAAATTTATTCTGTGTTTAAATGTAATTTTCATTTCGTATATATATATATATATATATATATATATATATATATATAATTTTATTTTATTACTACAAAGAAAGTTAATAATCTAAAATTTTTATAAACCGGATTTAAATTCAATAAAAATAACTATTTTAATAAATATAACATTGTTCAAGTATTAAGACTTCTTAAAGAATAGATGCGCCACATACGATAATTCGAAGCATCTATGAAATGTGATAACGATAAAATGTCATTCCATTAATGACTTAACTTGATAACTCCAACTGAATTAAATCTTTGTTTACTCGTCGCTGTCGCGGGAATTATCGTGCATAATTTAAACGAACTTTTTTTATCGTCCAATGCAGGTACATGTCGCTTATTAACTTTCCATCGAATATGATGCCTACGTAACTTCCAGCGTAATTATCGTTTCGAGTTAATGGATAAGAATAAAGCACAAGTCCATGTCCGGACTTACGTGCCTGCCAATATTCCCTGATTAGATTGAGAGTCGTGTTCATTTGGAGAGCCACGGTTAGGTCGCGAATTCGTAAAAATTGTTAAGGGGCGGCACAAAATTTGCATCCTTTTCGTTCGAGTATTCCGGTATGCATAAATCCGAAAGAAGGAGCGAGAGAAAAATTCTGATGTGTGACCAATGAACGCTTTCAGTAAAACGACACTAGGGTACCCGGTGATATAAATACTCGTGTGTGTGTGTGTGTGCGCGGATGTATGCTATACTGGGCCTATATATACATGATTCGTGAACGCTGGCCTGACCAGCAGCCATCGTGGGTCGGGGAGAACAGCCATTGGGGAGCCCGCCATCAAGGATCCACGAGGCATAATTTGGAGATTGTTCGTGGCCGTTCGTTGTGTCTGATGTTATATTCTACGAATTATCTAACTACTATTCTTAAATAAGAATTTTATATCAGGTGCTTGTATATCAGACGTATGTAATAAACGGAATACTTTATTAAAATGTTATTAAAAAGTAATTTCTTTTTTATTTAAAGTCTTAACAATAAATATCTCGATAGTTGAACTTCGAATAAACATTCCTAAAGCAAATACTTGAAATTAATTGAAGAAAAAGATTTTGTTACTGTTCTTAATTGTACTTGACTATTCCTTCGTTGTACCTAATTATTCCCGATCTTTAATTTCTCAAAATTTTTTTGTTTCAAATTTACGATAAAAAGATGTTTCAAATTTTTTATATACATTTGACTTTTTTTATAATAACGACGTATCTGGTTTTCTATTATTATAAGGAACACGATATAAAGTAAATAAGCATGTATCAAAGTATACTTAAGCTTACTTAAGAAATCGATGCGTATTAATCACAGTCTCAGTTTATTTGCCTTATTCGACGGTCGTCATACCTCTGCTTCTGTCTAAGAACGCTAAAAGTTCACCGCTGCTTTTATGCCCGGCTGCACATGCATTATTTATCTCGTCTCTCATTATAAAATCATGCGAACAGAATGAGAGGAAAAAAAAGCGAAGCTCGCGGTGGAGGCCGTCATTTATTTCTCGGTCGTTGATAAGTTTTGCCCGAGGATTTTCGCACGATTAGAAGAAGCTTGCGGTGCGGTGGCAGCAGCGCGAGCTGGACGCGAGACGCGAACTGCGGTTCCATCATCGTTTGATACGTAGTCATTAGAGATCTGTTAAGATGTCGTCGTTTAGCGATCTTTTATTATACATAGCTCAATTACGATAGGAGGAAGAAGGATGAGGCTGACCGGCGCGCGACTGGCAATTGCCTCTCCTATCGGCTTTACATATTGTCCAACGATGCCGTGGATAAGCGTAAGAGATAATTTATCATTAGGCGTTACGCAATTAACGTTGATTGCGCATCTCCCAGAGACCCGTACTCGTGTGTAAGCGCACGGAAAAACTTGAATCCCCGAGCGGGTTTGTGAAGGTATATTAATTACTTCGCGATTACGCAATAATGCGACAGTGCTCCGCGCGGTCGCGGTAATTAAGAGCGGAATAAAAACATCTTAGAGAGACCTTTCCTCTCCCGTGCGTTAATTACGTTGCGCGGACACACGTGGAATACGCGTGTATAAATTGCGCGCGGCGTATACCTAAAAGCCGAAATGTATTACGGCTCTTAAATATTCCCTCGCATTACATTAAGGTCATCGAATGTGTTCGGCGCGCGATCGTGTTACCTCCGCGTGATTCAGCAACGGAGAAAAATTGGTTTCTTTAATCTTGCGCGCATTGCGCGCGAGATCTGATACCTCGCTACTATGCATTCAATCCCGGACAGCTGAATCAATCTTAATTAGTTGTTCCAACTAATCTTAGAAACCTGTTAAGTGTATTCGTAATCTGATCCTGAAAAATACGCGTGTAAAATCTACTTACGCACAAATCGCTACATTATATAACGTATTATAAAACGCAGGTTAACACGTGTTAAAAAGCTCTATTCTTCTAGTTTACTTTTACGGAAATTAGACAAATGTAGGATATATGGAATGACCAGCGAAAACTGTGATGTTTACTAATTGTGTAATATTCAAAGAATAAAGTGCTGAAAGATACCTTTTGTGTTTTTCCTGAAAATAAAGATTTTTTTAACCCAATACTCTATATACATTTTAGATCTTGATATATTTGATGATTCCTGAAATTCTTGTAGAAATTCCTTTGAATTCAATAGGTAGATATTACAATTTATCTCTCATACACGTAGCGGATTTTTCATGCGCTCTTTCTTCTTTAGCGTCTTAAGGGTCCTACTTCGGACGAAGCATTATCCTTCTGCTAGATAATCTTTTTTCCTTGGTCATTTCAGTCAGGTAGAGGCCTATATATATACATAGGTCTTTCCTACCTGCTTGCTGAGAGATTTACTTCTACATACCTGCGATACATGGTCAATATATATTTTGGCAACGCACACGTGTGTGTGTGTGTGTGTGTTTGTATGTGACGCGCGCGTTCACGCCGACTAAGCATATTCCTACCCAGTGGACCAGTGTGGACCGATGATCTTCTACTACTCTATAGAAAATGTTAAAAAGAAATACACCTGCCAAAGGTTGGGGAACACCCCCGACAGAGTTCTACCTGTCGGAGTGTAAAAAGCCAAAAACCTTTGCCACATCTCTGTTTCCTCCTTTTCTCTCTTTTGTAAAGAGAGTTTCCCGCTACTTTTTCGTTACCACCAGAGGGCCGTATATATCGGGTGCACATCTGAAATATAGCCGTGAGAACGATCTCTTCTTTCTTGCATCCTAATTGAGTTCGGGTAAAAGTGATTTATTATCGAGTATTCAAATGCTGCATTACAATTGAAGCAAGGAAGGCTTATTCCCTAGATATAATAATTAGTGGCTATTTTAATTTATTCTCTTTTCTTACGCACATATAAAATCGTAATAAGTTATAATCTCATCTATGAAAACTGAGAGAGTAATGAATGTAAAATATAATGAAAATAAATGTATGATTTAACGAAATATCTATATAGTAATTTTTAAAGATCACATTAGACAATCTATAATTCTTAAAATTTCAAAGATATCTTAGCCCCGATTTATAACTTCTTTGATATATGTTAGTTAAAAGATATCTTTAAGACGTTTTATTTGAGATCATTTCGTGACAAAGATGTGAGACGTGAGACGCATTAACAAGAAAAATGAGCACGAGAGAGGAACTAGAATTGCTTAATAAATCAATATATCAATGATTTAATTCTTACGTATTTTAATCTATCTTCTATTTCGCGTTCCTTTTTTTAGCTTAGCTTAGAAATAACTGTACATGCTTCAAAAATATCTTATAAAAGGTAACTTTCAGATATTTTTTTCAGAAAGTCTTAAAAACGTTCTTTAGATGTACGTGTTATTTAATTATAAAAAGATCACTATTCTGAATTCCGACACGATTGCAGATCGTATATAATGGCCATAATGAGAATGTCAAAAATGTCGCAACCACCGTGACAATTAATTCGATTGACCTTACTGTCGCATTATTTGTAATGAATTTTTTTTACATATTTTTTAGCACGCGCAATGATAGAATTGAAATTAGACGAACGGCGATAGGGGATAGCGAACCCTGTTACGCAATGGCGAATTTGCATTTGCTGCCGCCGCGGTGCGGTATTACGTAATTATGTCTCGTATTAGCGTGGGCAGCCTGAAATGTAGGAATATATAATTAGTGTATAATAATTATAGCGAAAATCTCGGAATCGTCAACGTGTGATATCATACACTGCATATTATCAGCTCGGATCGGGCCGCGTCGTTAATCAACGTCACCATTGAACATAGTCGTAAGAACAACGAATATAATATCGTTTAACGTTATATCATTAATGTCGCTGTGTAGAAGTCCGATAAATACACGATATTGTACACCATCTTGCGATAAACAAGTGCGCCAGTAATTTCCTAGAAAGTTACTTACCGATACCGCACACTTCATTAATGCGGCGAATTAATTACATTGCATTTATTTGCCTCCAATTGCAAATCGTGTTTTCGCGTGTACCGACGCGAATAAAATTGAGTCTGTCGTTTGTAAAAGTTTCTTTGATTAGATTGATGGATTTTCGCAATTGCCTTAATCGCGCAATTTCACAAAAGCGATGGAAGATCTAACACCTGGATGTTGACGTTTATTTAAAACTCGACGCGCTTGAACTAGTTTTTATCCGGTGTTATTATGTAAATTAGACAGTCGCTTTTTAAACGTTGGCACTTTCAAAGGTGCATTTAAGCTATTGATACAAATAGAACGGCATGTGAATCAGCGCGGTATTAAATAAAATGTATAGATTTATATTAGGAGAATTTTTATCAGTGAGTTGACATAACAGTTTCCCATAAAAGAAAAACGTTAATGGCGCGTTAAATGAACCTTGTAGAAATTACAGGGAAGAAATTTGCTACTATCGCTTGGCAGAAAAAGATTTAGACAAGGCGAGTAACGTTGCTTCATTCCCGCATAATTATCTTATTCATTATCCATGACGCTTGTTATGTAATAGTTCTGAATATTCAAATTAATTGGAAAAAAAATAAATACAAGATAAAGTTTCAACGATAATTACATTAAAATGGAGAAAAATATGTTTTGAATTTGATATTATAAAAATACATAGAGACGGGAGCGAGCTTTGCGTAAAGACTCAAAAGAATGTACTATCGAATCATATTGTTTTTTTTTTGTTAAAAAAAAGCGAGGCATAAATATCCAGCAAATAAGGATTACTAATTGAAACTATTTTTGTTTTATTATTTGTACTGACTTTTTCATCGGTTCCTTATTTCGCAGATTGGTGTAAAAGTCTTCATTCATCAACAATTTGGATTTAATAATAAATGCAATTCGTAACTCACGTCACGTTTCGGTCGAAAACCATATCATTAAGTCCAATTTCACGCGGCGAGCCGCGATAGCCTTCCTATTTTGCACGTGTACTGTCTCTCTTTTTCTCTTTCTCTCTTTCTCTCTCTCTCTCTCTCTCTCTCCGTCCAAGTGACTCGCTCGTAAATCTGTTATACAGTTACAGGAAATATTATCCTGCATCTAGACAAGACCTGAATGCGTAACGCGAAGGACCCAGGTAGCCGATCAAGTCGACCGGCCGGCCGGCTAGCCGGTCAGCCGGTCTTAAGGATTGGGATAAGGGTGAAAGAGGAGGGAGAGAGAGAGAGAGAGAGAGAGAGAGAGAGAGAGAGAGAGAGAGAGAGAGAGAGAGAGAGAGAGAGAGAGAGAGAGAGAGAGAGAGAGAGAGAGAGATAGATAGATAGATATAATTTATTATGCCCAAGAAAAACTAAAGGGCAAAGATTAACAATACAAAAAAAGAAAAAAAAGATAACAAAAGTGCATGCTCTCACTTGCACAAATCAGTTAAGTGTAGAGCACAACTTAATAGCAATTACAACAGTATACACTGTAAAAGAACTAGAACTAACGCAACTTAAAAATAGGAACAATGTAAGTACAGTTAAACTAAAACTAATATCAAGAATAAAACGCAATATAACTTACAAGCTGATAAGAGGGAAAGACACCATCAAAAGCCTCGCGCCAGCAATCGATATCATGCAACTTCACGTGCTAACAGATACGCTTTGAGAAGACCTTTGAAGGAGACAAATGAAGAAGCAGAGGTAATATTAATAGGAAGAGAATGCCAAAAATATATAGCTGAAAGATGAAAGGAGTTTCTATAGGTGGTAGTTCTATGGCAAGGAATTTGAAAGGTTTGGGATGCAACAAGACGGCGGTCAGATCTCCTCAACTGCGGATCAAGCAAAGCGAAATTGTCACGAAGATACGAGGGAGAGCGCATGTAAAGTATTCGAAACATTTGACAGCCAAGAAAGTATAACCTCCTGTTTTCAACTGTAAGCCACCCCAATTGTCGCCTGAACGGAGTAATATGTTCGTCACGCTTGAGATCAAATATAAAGCGAATGCAACAATTCACAAGTCTCTGTAACAAGGTGTTCAGTTCTCCAGTCAAACCATGATAGACTAGGCAGCAGTAGTCAATGTGCGGCATAATTAAAGCCAAAACCAGCCTTATCCTTAACCTTGTGGACAAAGAGTTTTTGTTAAACTTAAGCTTGTACAAAGAATAATGCACCTTTTGAGAGACGTGCAAGATATGCTTTTTCCAGGATAGATTAGATGTAAAAATTACACCCAAATTCTTAGCTTCGTTTACAAAGGGTAAAGGCGTATGGTTAACAATAATAGGAGGTAAACAATGGAGGTCGATATCATTGATATAAGCCTGACTACCAAATACAAGTACCTTAGACTTTGCAGGATTGAGCTTAAGACCATTTAACGTAGCATAGTCGAAAATAGCATTTGCGTCCCTTGAAATCAACTCAAGACCATGCAGAATGTTGACGCGAGTACACTGGAGATAAATTTGTACATCATCAGCGAACAACATATGACAGACAAAAGACAGGAAACTGCCGATATCATTTATATAAAGAGCAAATAAAAGTGGGCCAAGTACAGAGCCCTGAGGGACACCAGTCGACGTGAAAAGCCACTCAGAAACATTACCCTCATCATCAAATACAGCCTGAGAGCGACCAGTAAGGTAAGAAAAAATCCACGCGAGAACCTCATCAGAAAAACCGATTTCTTTCAGTTTGATAAGCAAACGAAGATGTGGGACCGTATCAAACGCTTTACTGAAGTCAAATAGAATCATGACTGTAATGAGTCTTTTATCAATTCCCATTCTAATGTCATCACAGACACGTAAAAGAGCAGATTGCGTATTGAAACCGGAACGATACGCAGACTGTCTGGGATTCAGCAGGTTATGTTCATCCAAATAGTCGGAGATCTGTGAGGCCACCAAGCGTTCAAGAATTTTTGACATTTCAGGAAGGTTGGCAATAGGTCGCGTATCAGACGGTGACAGTGGAGTGCGAATCTTTGAGAGAGGGCGAATCAACGCACGCTTCCAAGATGAAGGAAATATGGAATCATTAAGTGAACGATTAAAAAGAGGAATGAGCCACTGAGAGATAATGGGCCAAGCAATACGAAGAACATAAAGCGGGATGCCATCATAGCCAGACGCGTAGGAGTGAAGAGGTCCATTAAAGATGAGTTTGTAAACCGAGTCCGGCTGTATAGTAGAGAAAACAAATTCAGGACGATGAGAAGTACAAGAAACTGAGGCGATGGCAGAAATAAAGTCGGCATATGTGCAAGGCAAAGACGTGCTGGACACTGAGACATAGTAAGAGTTAAGTTGATCGGGTGTAAAAAAGCGGAGAGGAGAAACCGACGTGGATTTAACCAATCCCAGACGAGCAAGTTCTCTCCACATTTTAGCGGAGTCAGTAACATTGGTAAGGGAAGCCAAGTGAAACTCACTTTTAGCACGCTTGATGTCATTGTTAAGCTGGTTGCGAAAGTGACGGTATCTAGCATAACCCAGTAGACTGCCTGAACGTTTGGCCTGCCTGTACAACTGATTACGAGTGCGGAGCCGGCATCTCAGTTCGTCCGTAAGCCATCGAACAGGAGGCTTCCTGATCACGGACACACGGGCAGGAGCAAATACATCAAGTGATTCAAGTAAGATACCGGACAGCCAGACACAAAGCTCATCAACATCAGAAGGGTAGCCCGCTACACTCTGAACGTTTACAGCAATAGCGTCGAGATGTTCAAGGAACGCAGAGGCATCAATGCTCCTGTAACCACGTCGCAGGATAGATTGATCAAGGTCAAGCTTACGATCAAGTGAGTACGACAATTCCAGTAGAT
Source organism: Temnothorax ravouxi (assembly GCA_030770255.1). Classification (NCBI taxonomy): domain Eukaryota; kingdom Metazoa; phylum Arthropoda; class Insecta; order Hymenoptera; family Formicidae; genus Temnothorax; species Temnothorax ravouxi. The sequence goes on along the minus strand of JASTWP010001824.1, from coordinate 11,555 downwards.
CATGACCGGCGATGAATGGACTCAAGGATTTAGCATATGCAAGAACCCTAGCACCATCATCAACAACTAAAACATCCAGCCATGAGTCAGAAGTAGCAGTATGAAAAGTAGCATCAGAGTTGACAATGGTTAAGGATAAGCCAGACATTAGCTCACGCAAATAATTCCCCTCATAACAATCGGTCAAAAGATTGCAATTTAGATCACCGCCAATAATAATATTTTTATATAAATGAGAGACACCAGTAAGTGATTCAACAAATTCGTTTAAAAGAGTGCCCTTAGGTCTCCTATATACTGACACAAACAATACTGCCTCATCACTCGGCAAACGAATTTCAATCATGATATATTCAGGAGCACTAAACTCAGTCCCAACAGAGGTTGCAATTAACCTGACTTTTAACGAATTATGCACGTAGCAAGCAACGCCACCGCCCACACGCCCCACCCGGTCGTGACGAACAAGAAAGTATCCATCCAAAGCCACAAGATCGTCCGACACACCCGCATGAAGCCACGTTTCAGATACAGAAATTATATGATGAGAATTGGTACTAAAATGTAAGCGAATAAAGTCGATATGCCCACGAAGAGAGTTGGCGTTAAACTGCGCGATGCGGAGCGAAGAAGGATTACATGCTGAGTCGTGTCGGACAATCGTAGGCAACGGACGAACCAGCGAGACGCGTCAGGCCAGCTTAGCAAGATCAGCGTCAGAGTCGATACAAATAATGGGCTGTCCGTTAGAAGACCTCACGCATATATGGCCATTTCTGACCCAAACATACTTATAGGCGTTCTCCTTAGCAATACGCTTGACCCGCTGCAGCAAGTCATACGTGCACTTAGGGAGCAGTACGTTAACGTATACATGTCGATCAGAACCCGTATCAAATATATCACGCTGCTTGAGAATACCCTTTTCACGCTTTTTCGAAATTATGGCGTCGCACACAGTACCAGAAGCAAGAGTGACAATCATCGAACTTGACGCCGAAGCCACCCTGGAACTGCCCTGAGTAGCAGATGGTACTCTATTAACCATTCTCACGCCAAGAACATGACTAGCCAATTGAGATACATTTAATGCCGCGAGTACATTTTCAGTGAGTTTTGCAGGAGTCACGGATATTGTAGATGGCAAGCCAGAAACAATAAGCTCATTACACAAATGAGCGTCATGAGTTGACCGAGCAGATTTCAGATCACGGATTTCACGAACTAGCTTGGCATTATCTAGCTCTAATTGCGCAATGCGCTGACTATTCTTAGCCACAGTATCAGTAAGACGATTTAAGCAATCAAGTTTATCACTGAGCTCTTGATTGGTACGATGCTGACAATCAATAAAAGCAGAAAGTTTATCATTAAACTTTTCATTGGTACGTTGCTGACAGTCAATGAAAGAAGAGAGTTTAGCATCCGTCGCCTTCATCTGCTCGACCAATCCACGTAACAAGTCGTCAGTAGAATTACGCGTAACATTGTCATCAAGATTCGAAGAAGAACCCACCGGGGTAGCCATACTGTCAAAATTGAATGACCGCGCGATATTATCTACCTCAGGTGTGAGAGGTAAGTTAATTGTAGTAGACAACGATCTACAGCAAGTGTCGGTGTATTTATAAAGCGCGTATGACTTAAGACAGCCCGAATGGAACGCCTTCGTGCAAACACATTCAACCAATGAGGTAGCAATCGACTTCTTGCACCTTGCACACACACGCTGCATTCCCGTCACTCAAGCAAGAAGAACCGTAAATCACGAGAGATAACGAATAGATCGATAAGTCATATAGATCCGCAAACACGTGTCACAAACAAGAGACACCAGGCAACAATAGGCGCATGAGCAGGCAGTAGCCAACCATCAGTCACAACACGTGCACAGAGACAGCATGAAATGTAGAAGTCCGGCAATAGTAGGCGCATGCGCAGCAACGGTCAACTTCAACCACAGAACAACCAGAAGCATAGAACAGATCAGATCGGCAAGGCAGACGCATGCGCAGCAGCAGTCAACGCTTATCACGGCAGATTCCAAGAATTCCACAGATTTCCAAGAATAAGGTTAGGATGAGCAATACTGCTTGTCAACGAAATGCTCCGAAATAAGCAGTGAGTACCAAGAAAATGATTATAGCTCGTGACAAGCAATTAAAGACTTGCTTATACCTGCAACAGAACAGCCCGAAGGCAGCTTAAAGCAGCAACAATTAGCACTTAATGCAGGAGCAAAAATACAGCAAACTGGCGATACTCACAGAGAGAGAGAGAGAGAGAGATTGATTGATTGATTGATTGATTAATATATTTATATGCCCAAGCATCGCTAAAGGGCAAAGGTATTAAAGTAGTAACAATATTATAACAATAATAAAGAGTAAATGCTCTCAAACATATCAAAAAGCTAATAAACTGCATACAATAATAACAGGATATATACTACAGTATAGCAATATAAACAATGGCTAATTCCAATGAATCTTAATACTAAGCTTAAGAACTAAAAACAATAATAACAAGAGGTACACTATATTACAATGAACTTAGACTATGCTTACAGTTAACTGAATATACATGAAGGCAGCTGCACTAGTCAGATTCGGATGCAATCAGATACGAACGGAGAAGATTTTTAAAACCAGCTAGTGAAGACGCCGATGTAATGCCATCAGGAAGAGAGTGCCAAAAATAAATTGAAGATAGTCGGAAGGAGTTACGGTAGGTAGTGGTTCTATGGAAAGGAATGTGAAAAGTGTGTGATGATGTGGATAAACGGTCCGATCTCCTCAAAGCTGGATCGAGAGGAATGAAGAGTTCCTTCAGGTAAGAAGGAGAATGCATATGCAGAATGCGATAAGTCTGACAGCCAAGAAAATAAAGCCTTCTATTCTCGACCGAAAGCCATCCCAAACGACGTCTAAACGGAGTAACATGCTCATCTCGCCTCAGATTAAAAATAAATCTGATGCAACAATTAACGAGTCTCTGTAATTTTGTGTTCAATTCGTTACTCAAGTTGTGGTAAACAAGACAACAGTAATCTATATGTGGTAAGATTAAAGTGTTAACAAGCTTGATTCTAAGCGCAGTGGAGAGAGAGTTCTTGTTAAACTTAAGTTTATACAGAGCATGATGAACACTTTGCGAGACATGCAAGACATGCTTTTTCCATGAAAGGTTGGACATTAGAATAACACCCAAATTTCTTACGTCACTCACAAATGGCAGAGGTGTTCGGTCGACAATGATCGGTGGTAGAAGGAGGTGGTAGAGAGAGAGAGAGAGAGAGAGAGAGAGAGAGAGAGAGAGAGAGAGAGAGAGAGAGAGAGAGAGAGAGAGAGAGAGAGAGAGAGAGAGAGAGAGAGAGAGAGAGAGAGAGAGAGAGAGAGAGAGAGAGAGAGAGAGAGAGAGAGAGAGAGAGAGAGAGAGAGAGAGAGAGGAGAGAGAGAGAGAGAGAGAGAGAGAGAGAGAGGAGAGAGAGAGAGAGAGAGAGAGAGAGAGAGAGAGAGAGAGAGAGAGAGAGAGAGAGAGAGAGAGAGAGAGAGAGGAGAGAGAGAGAGAGAGAGAGAGAGAGAGAGAGAGAGAGAGAGAGAGAGAGAGAGAGAGAGAGAGAGAGAGAGAGAGAGAGAGAGAGAGAGAGAGAGAGAGAGAGAGAGAGAGAGAGAGAGAGAGAGAGAGAGAAAATCAAAGCGCGGGGTGATATTAAAGGATACATGAAGTAAAAATAATTAATGCGGCGGAGACATCGCGGGATGCAAAGAAAGTGCAGCGAGCCGACAAACATGGCTTGCACAGGCGGGTTTCCCTATTCCCTATCGGTAAATTGCAATTTTCCCCTCACTCGCGACATGACAACTTTCTGGGCGCCTTCTGTGTTATTAATTACGATCAAGCATGCGAGACGATTCGTGTGCGCCGGTTTTCCGCGAAAACAGGCTACCGATCATAATCGTTCAACCAATCATAATCGCTCGAGCGAGCGAACGAACAGTTCGCTCCACGAGCGGCGGGGGATGTGTGTGCCCGCTCCGACGTCGAATCATAATTTATGGATTGTCGAATGTGAGTATAACAACTGTTCCGTTAGTTCGCGCTTATTCACGCAGAATGGAAAAAGAACCGCGGGGTATCTCAAGCGTTACGGCGAACGATAATTTCGTTTGGATATACGTTTCGCTTTTTCCTTATTCTTTCGACTGTGTCGGATCGCAGCAGTCATAAATGATTGACGCATGCAAATTTTGCATGTACGTAACACGCCCGATGTTACTCTGCCTTCCCTTCGGAGAAATAATTTCAATTTTATCTTTTTTATTAGCTTGAGGCTTAACTTGTAGGAGGACTTAACTTTTTACGAGTAAAACATTAGCGATTATTCAAGGAAGAATATATAATATTATAAAAATTTCGACAATACGATAGAAAAAATTATTATTTTTTTATTTCTTTCATTGATAATCATAGCCTCGTATCGTTAGAAATCTGTCAAAGATATTTATGCAAACGTTATCTGACCGGCGTCAGTCTGACCGGCATGCCGATAACAACGTTCTACAAATTTTCATTATAGCGACATACTCGCATGCCCGCGGGGCTTTAGCCGGCGGATAGTGCGAGCTTGATTTATAGAACCGCGCTCCGTAGATTTCGCGGTATAATGTGCTTTATGAAGTCAACGTTATTTATGCATTACAAATACGTACGCGGAGCGCGACGGCAGCGAGGCGCACGACCGCGTTCTCAAGGAACTCCCGCGATGAACCGGTCTGAGATAAAGAATTGATAAACGGCAACGATTCTCGAGCGGCGTGTGTGCAGCCGATCGTCCCGCGAGGACATTTTTCCGTTCGGCGATCGGCGTCTGGTCGGCCGCGGTAGCCGATCGCTAATTGCCGGCAAATATAGAAATCGATGGTAGAGTAAAAAGAAGTGCTCTGAATTATAGCGATCTCAGGGCGGAGCGCGAGATAATCTAACTATCAATGGCGGAAAAGGGATCGTTTCTATTCTGCGCGAGCGCCGCATTGGGTTGCAGCTCACGTCCATCCATCATCATTGCGCCTCTTTACTTTGCAATGCAGAACGCTCGGACAGCGGCGATTAACCGCGGCGCGCGGTAATCCGCGGCCGAAAAATCATGCGCAACCGATTGCACGTAACGTGTAACTTCCTACTGTACGACATGCCCGAGTGAGATGCGACGGCAAAAACGAATCGCGATACCGCCTCCGTCTCATCGCGCGCTAATCTAAACGTCAACTTGTCGAATCCGTCACTTCCGGAGAGGTTGCGCGAATCGTGTAGCGCTGAGACGTCAGCATAGATTTCCGGGCTGTTTCACCGAGAGATCACCTGTCGGATTAAGCTTATAAAAACAGTAAGCTGTGATCTCGCGGAAAACGGCACAAATATGAACATTCTCGACTTTGAAGAGTGGTTATATCATTAGTGTCGTCGACGTAAGCGTTTAATTGATCGAGACTAAATAGAGTTAATGAGGCAATAATGAACTCGTATGAACGACCATTTCCCGTGTAAGTTGACCGCCGATGTTGTCCTCAAGAAAATCTTCAGATTTTATTATCACAGAAAGTATCCGTCGGAGAGTATACTATGTTTCTTATAATTTTCTCACGTAGATCCATTTAGCGCACGAATAAATCGTCGCGACGCACGCTGGAGGTTGGACAGCGTCGATGTAAGCTGATTCTGCTCCATGATTATTTTATTGCGAGAGGAATTGCAGCCCGCGACGAGCAAAACGGCGCGTATTGCAGCAGTACAGAAAACTAATGCGCGGTACAAGACGACGGCGTATTAGCGGCCATTAATATTTATCATGGTCACGGGCTCTGCACTAATCGTATTTTGCAATATACATGTTTTCCGTGACGTATGGCGATCGCGACCGCCCGCGCGACCGCTCCTTAATTGCTCGATATTCCCGTTGTAATTTGTAAATTTATTTACGTTGGCTAATATAGCAATAAATAAATGGTTTTATAGGAGAATTAAGTACCAATTTAAATAAATATATAGCGAATTAGATTTAATCGAACCGAATCTTGCAAGCTAAACTGCTTAATTTAACAACTTTGTATCTTAAAAACTGAGTATGTAATGTTCAAGTTGGCTAAATCGTAATTACATGCAAAAACTTGTCTCTTTTTCAAAAGTCTCTTTAGGGGCAAACTTTTAAAGATAGAAACTAAAAAGTGTTTTCTTACTACCCCGGTCGATTATTTCTCAGATTTGGTTGTATTGGTGTATTGGTGTACCCAAGACCTTTACTATACTTTCGCTCGTATAACCTCAAAGTTTGTTTACGATTAGTTAATTAACTAATGTTTATTATTGAATACTATTTAAAAAGTGACAGTGACTGAAGTGAAATAAAAATAAAAAAAATGGCTGAATTATCATCTGGTGAGTCAACCGATGAGGAAGAGGTTATCAGAAACTTTGATGCTGAGGCACAATTAATTGTTGAAACTGAGAGAGAGAGAGAGAGAGAGAGAGAGAGAGAGAGAGAGAGAGAGAGAGAGAGAGAGAGAGAGAGAGAGAGAGAGAGAGAGAGAGAGAGAGAGAGAGAGAGAGAGAGAGAGAGAGAGAGAGAGAGAGAGAGAGAGACTCCTTATATACTATTAATATACTATTAATACTGCGATTTGAAGTGATAATACTGCATTTGTTATAATGGGATTTCTTTTTTTTATTTATTAAATATATATTTATTTTTCATATTTGTTTCTTTCTTCAATAGGTATTAAAATTTAAAAAAATTAAACGTACACATATGTGTTCCTAAAGAGATTGTTGAAAATATAATTTCAATAAGTTTTCGAAAGAAAGATAATCCTACGATAATCCAAAGTAGAACTTTAACAATCCTTTATGTCCATTTTTATACCAATACATATTAACTTTAATCTCGGTTTAGGTTACATTTTATCTATCTGTAATTCTTAAGACTAGAAAAAGATAAAATGTAAGTTAGGCCAAGATTAAAGTTAATCTACATTGGTAGAAATGGACATTAGAGACCCTGTTCCAAGTGCTAAATTTTATATGCAATAAAAGGATCACGTTGTGCAAGGGTCATTCATATGTAAAGGCGCAATCTATCGATGGCACTGTTTACATAATCTATCATTGTTGTGGTATCAGTTCTCGACGCGAACACAAATTTCGAAGTACGTCTCGCGTGTCGCGCTTTCGCATTTCCCCTCGTACATAAAGCGTGCATCCGTAAGCTGCGTATCGCCGTATCGTATCGACGTATCACTCCCGGCGCGAATCTGAATTGCAAAATTGCGAACGAGTCACGTGTATCTCGTCGGCGTATCTGCTCACGGCGTTATCGGTCGCGGATGCAGGCATCAAGGTCGAGCGAGATAGCGCGCGCGCACGCGGAGGTACTTAACGGACCGACGCGACGTGCGCCTGCATGTACCGCACACGTAAACGTTATTCCGCAGCCGGGTGTTTCCGAGTTGAGAGCGCGCGATATACGAGCAAAATGACCACGGACCACGGCGCCGTCGCATCTAGGAAAAAACCGGAAAAATGACAGGTATTAGTACCACTCCTCCGGCAGTAGATACGCGATTTTTCGCAGTATTCGCAATTTAGACTTGATGTGGGAATCGATAGGGAGGGTATAAGCCAGTCAAATTAGACAAAAAAAAGGCTTTTGCTCTCAAGTGATGCGAACTTTTTTATTTCTTTTTAGGCGTGTTGGGGGTGTTTAAAAAAGCTTATTTCTGAGTTGTCGTATCATTTGATCCAGTGCTTTTTGAGAGGGGGGAGGGAGAACCTAAATTTTCGCGGTTTTTTGCATTTATCTCGTTTTGATTAATAGATAGCACTTTTTCGCTCCTGAGAAAGTTGTAGGACTTGAAAAAACGAAGAAAATGAGCGGTGACTCGTTCCGATTCGTCAAAAATTGAGCCCCCCCCGGGCGAGCCTCCAAAAATTGAGGACCCCAAAAATTCAATTAATTTTGATGTAATGTGCGGCAAATGGTATTTTCATTCTCTACAAGTTTTATACTAGTCATTTTTCGATTGCATTTATCAGAAAAGAGACAGAAGCGAAAAACGCGCCTCGAGTTCTGAACGCTCGGCTCGACACGCGCGACTTCCGGAGGCTCCCCTGGGCTCAATTTTTGACGAATCAGAACGAGTCCATGCTCATTTTCTTCGTTTTTTCAAGCCCTACAACTTTCTCAGGAGCAAAAAAGTGCTATCTATTAATCAAAACGAGATAAATGCAAAAAACTGCGAAAATTTAGGTTCCCCCTCCCCCCCTCAAAAAGCACTGGGTCAAATGATACGACAACTCAGAAATAAGCTTTTTTAAACACCCCCAACACGCCTAAAAAAAAATAAAAAAATTTGCATCACTTGAGACCTCAATGTCTAATTTGACTGGCCTAGTAGTGGTAGTGACATAACGGATGTAAGGCAAGTAATTTTCTTGTTCTTTGATGTCTCAAATACGTATGACGGCGTGCGCGAGATATTTGTGATAATTCAACTTCTTTGAATTTGTTATTAGTTTAAATTTAAATATTATAAAAATTAAATATTACTATATTATATATATATTAATTGAAATTAAATATTATTAAAAACTATCAAATAGCGGGTTATTTGATGGTTCTGGTAATTGATAAGTCGTAATAATAAACTACGATTATAATAGTTTGAAGGGAATGATAAAAAAAAGAAAATTTTTCATCTGGAATCGTCAAAATACAAGTTACAGTCGGCGCAATTATCTTGGATTATTACATATATAAATAGTATTTCTTGCTAGTTGCACGACAATCACAGTGCTTTTACATTTCTTATAATAACTGTAACAAAAATAAGGGTCTTTCAATCGTGTGATATATCTGTCGGTGCGCATACGTGGAAAAATGGCGATTCACATGTATTAATAAACGAACTATAAACTATGACTGATCTGTACGTTTATGGGAACATCGTTTACGACCGCCGCACGAAGAATATAATCGTTCGTAACGAGAATCCATCTATCTAAGCTAATTAAAACGGATTCGTGCGATCTTATCTAATTATAAAACGAAATCCCTGCTACTAGTGTGCGTGCCTATAGTCGGCTACCGTCGTTTCCGCCCCCGCTCGTGTCCGTTGCCTTCTCTTGATAGTCGGGAGTTCAACGACAACTTATACCACACGTTGTCGCGCGGACATTACTAGACGCGGGCACGTACACGCACGCACGGACGCGCGTGGCACACGTGCATGCCGGCGAGTAGCCGGTCGGTCGCAACTGCAGCCAATGCGCACGAACGTAAATCATAACGCGTAATCATTTCCAAGGTGTAGGCTCCACCTTACCGATACGCGCATATATCCGCGCGTCGCAGTTACCATTATCGCCTTCACCTCCGCCTTTGCGTCCCCCCGCGCGCCTATACTTAATATATTTCTTCCCCTTCTGCTTTAATAATCCGCGCGTACACCACCCCGGGCGTCGAGGATCGATGAATTATGGAATCGAATCTCGGCGCATCGGCGCGGCGCGTCGGGACAACACCGCCGCGCGCCGCAATTTCCGACCGGCGTTCTCCTCGCGCGCAGATGGACGAGGGTGATCCGTTTTCCTGGGGAAATTACGTAGCAGTGCACACTTCCGCGATTTCGAGGTACGGATCGCGCTTTATCGCTCCGGGCACACGATCGTACCGGAAGATCGCGCGATTCTTTATCCTTCGAGAGGTACGTACGCCGCATGTATCGCGTTATGAGATCGAGTGCGCGAGAATAGTTTCTTCCGCGATCTTGATACGCGAAATATGATAGCACAATAATGCGACCAGCTATAATAACGCGGTTTCCGCTATCTCAGTATTACACCCGTGTATATTGATTAATGTAGTGCAATTAAACGGTATACCATTTGGAGCAGCGCTATTTTTTTCTTGTTAAATGTCGACTGCAATCGCCTATAAGAATATCTTTCGCAATTCGATATGTTAATTCGGCGTATCGTATTCTCGACAGCGTGAAACTTACTTACTCGACTACGCTATGATTGCAGCGTAAGAGTCATCGGGCGTGCGGGGATGCACCGCTGCACCGCTGCGTGTGGACCGGCGTTATATCAAGGCCTAAAATAATTTATCGCTGATCCGACAAGAATTATTGCCCTCGATATAAGTAGCATTTATCGGTGTAAGAGCCGGGGATAATGTTCTACGCGGTAATTTAGTGTACATTAACGCATCGGAATAGTAAGACGGGGGTCTTACGGAATATTTAATTTAATAATCCGACTCCTATCTACACGCTCGTCCCGCGGCCGTATAAGTACGGCTTTATCGTTGCGAGAAGATTAATTATAACGACCGGTGTATTCAGATTAAAGCGCGAATAAAATTTCGCCCGTTGATTCGCGTTCGACTCTCTCGCGATCTTCACCGAAGATGCGAGACGCTGGCTACCCTCTCGTATAGATCTAAAAAACAAATCGAGTGGGCCGCGTGAATCACCGGTAGAGTAGTGTGCACGCAACTGGCAACGATAAATCATACTTAGAGCTCCCTGGCGAAATGTATAACCCGCCCGGTTTCGTGCGTAACTCGGCGAAAGACGTTGAAAAGCCCGGGGCACGTAAGGATACCCAGGGCTTCATCGATTTATATCTGCAATTCAGTTGCATTCGATCGAAAGCTGCGTATAAAACGCACATATACACACGCATACGCATACACAGACGCACGAGATCAGCGTGGATTTTTCAGCAAAAGTCCATCGGAGATAGCACAACCACACGTTCTGTGGGTGTGCGAGAGCACGCGATACTCCCATACGCACCGCTCCTCAACAGGGACGAAACCGAGCGAGAGAACGATAAAGAACGAGAAAGCGAGAGCGAGGGAATCTGGAAAGGACAGAAAACCGCTTGGAATCTCGAGGCGGGACGCACGGATGGTGCACGCGGTATATTTTTAGGCATTAAAATCGCTCCATAAATTAAATCCGCAAAAGGACGAGAAGGCGGCCGGGCCGCCGGAATGGGACGGCACCGGTGAACCGTTTCGGGGCCTTCTTGAGTTTCTCTGCATCGTCGTGTAGCCTCGTGGGAGATAAGGCCATAACATGACCTGACTTAACGCATCGTTCTGGAAGGAGACTTGCAAAAAGGGGCTCTGACAAATTTCGAATAATTTCGACGCGGACGCCTGGCTAAACGCAACGTCCAACCGAGTCAACAGTTTCTGGGTACGATTGTTTGCGCAAATATCTCGACTGAGAGCGTTGGCTTTCGGAATGCTTAAGAACCGCAAAGTCCTCGTCGCGATATATACGAATATTACACGCGTTGAAACATGTATTTTATAGGATGTATCTGCGAGAGAGGCTATCACTTAGGGTTTGTTTATTACAATATGCAAGATTACGTTAATACGACATGGAAAACAAGTACATTATTTTATAGTACACACGAGAGAATTACTGTTAACACAACATTAGTCTTTTCCCGTGTTATAGTTACGACAACCGTAAAAATGT
>JASTWP010001823.1:0-58880 GCA_030770255.1 Temnothorax ravouxi | reverse complement strand
ATCTCATATGTAACATACAGCTGTTATTTATTTTATATTATATAAAATTATATATAGCTCACATCGTATCATATAATTTTTACATACACTTTAGTCCAAACGCCACTGTACATACATCACGCGTTCATTTACTTTTTTTGATCTTGCAATCTATATTACTAAAGAATTGTAAAGAGATTTATGATATAATACATACGCATATGTAAAAAAAATGTGTAAGTTCTTTTTTAGGCATTATCAAGTTTATTTCATTTATCAAAATAAATAAGATTCAATAAATTACATTTTCTCTCTTATCTGACACTTGTCAATATCTTCAAGGATAAGATCGATTATCGAGATATCCTTTCCCATTATGTAACAAGATGTCTTGTGCATATGCATTGGCAGCACTCTATCGCTGTCGTGTAAAGCATAATGTATTTTATCTAAGTAAAAATCTATTTTACTTGCGTAAAGTGGGCCGTTCGCTTCATACTTCAATACGTTTGTGTCGACCTGCTCAACTAAACGATTTAAATACCGTGCTATATTTACCATCCCCAGAATTTTATGCATTCCTGGCAACACCATAATGGGATCAAGCCCAATAGGTTTCCAAATCACAGTGAAAGATATATCCACGTTTGCACCCTTGCTGAAATAAAGCGAGCCAAAGCCAGCAAGCTTCTTGGGGAAGTTTGTCACCGTAGAATGAACGTGCGTTGACAGAGAAACACGAAAGTACGGTGCTACGACTCGTATGAAAGATAAGATGAAAGAAATTGGATACTGTGGATCGCAAAAAATAACAATTTGCTGCTTAACAAATTTTGGCTTTTCTGAAGGATGTTTCGCCACCTGGTTGATCTTCGTTTCCTGATTCGACTGTGTTTTAACTGATTTTTCTTCTTGCTGACGCGTTTTCCATTGTAAACGAGTCATTCGGCTAGTTCTGCAAATAAAAATAATAAACTTGATGATCAGAATATTAGTTTTCAACTTTTAATTATATTTAACTGGGGTTCCTTGGACTTTGTATTTTTCACAATTACTTGACTCTTATAAATGTTTTACCTAATTTTACTTCCAAAAAAATGTACTCTAACATAAATACCTTAATAATGCTTAGAATAATATTTACTTCTCTAAACGACATAGAGGATTGTTATGAACCATTTCCATGTCCACTTTTGGTCCAACAAGATCGCGTATATTGTTCAAACCATATTTAATCATTGTTGGCCTAAATTAACAATAAAGTGCGTTACGTTTTTGTATTATATATACGGCATCATATTTATTTTCTAACGACCTACCTTTCTAATGATAAACCCCATGCAATGACATTTACATCAGGGGGTAGGTTCATTGGCAATATCATTTCAGGCCTGAACATGCCGCTATTGCCGATTTCTATCCATTTTTCGAGCCCGTTATGAAAACAGAATATTTCCATACTCGGCTCAGTGTACGGATTGTATGCAGGTTTGAATTGAAGCTGAGTGATGCCAAGTTTACTGAAGAATTCGTATAAAGTACCGATAAGATTGCCCAAAGTAAGGTTGTAATCGGCGATGACACCTTCAACCTGATGAAATTCGGCAAGATGTGTCGCATCCAGAGTTTCATTGCGGAATACTCTATCAATACTGAAGTACTTGACCGGCTTAAACTCTCCCTGCAAGACATTTTTTTTATTTAAACCGAATAATATAACATTTACTTCGCCAGTCAATAATTAACCCAATTAAGAATTTTTAATCGACTATACTGGCAATGATTATAATCGTGGTAACGATTATAATCGTCGTGACAAATCGTCACCGCGTTTCGACCAAGGATTCTGATCATTCTAAAATTTATGTAATTTTAGATGCTTATAATATAAGCATCTTAATTAAATATAATAATTAAATTTATCGCAAAATTTTTGTTATTTATGCCTCATCGTCCTTTGGAAGAGTAACTTGCGTACCTCTCCTACAACCACATACCTTCTCCATGAGTTTATACAACATCCGTGCGCTATTGGACGTTGTATGAGTGCGCAGCAAATTTTTCTGAGCCTCTTCCAACTTCCAATCGTATCTATAACCTTGAGATCCATAAGCTCCTTTACTATGAACAGTCTTCACCCTTTCGAGATATTCCATGGGAAATTTTGTGCTAATACGCGGTTCTAGAAGACAAAACTAATTTTTATCCGTGTCTTTTGAGCATTGTTTCATATGTCAGTCTGTGATAAGGTACCAGAGATGAAAAAGGTGTCGTGTGCATCACGAGCGGGATGCTGTTGCGGCTGGAAGAGAGCGTCAAAATTCCAGAAAGAATTTTCTACATAATTATTCGTCTCCATTTCTGTAAATCTAAAATAAAGTGCTTTTTGTGATAAGACAATTAATAATTCTACATAATAGGTACATAGTATAAAATCTAGATTTTTTAAATACAAATCCTAATGGAAGATTGATGTTGCTTACCCCATTTCCAGAAAGATTTTCCTGAATTCATGACGAACTTTTAACAACGGATGTAAATGTCCAATTTGCAGCGGCGCACCTTGAGCCTCAAAATTATACGGTTTGAATTTCTTGTCTTTCCAAGTGCCATTTACCAATAAATCTGACGTCAAATCTGCCTCTAACTTTTCTATCTTCGTAGAAAAATTTGGTCCCTTTTCAAGATGCATACTCTTAATCACCCTGTCGTGACAAAAAGACAGATTGAAAGCAAAATAGGAAAAAGATACACAATTTTACATTGTCCTTTAGCTGTTTCAGTCACACTTACACCTCCTGCAAAAGCTTCCTCTTCTTGTATTCCACTTTAATATTTTCCGGGACACTTGAAAGATTCTTCAGATGTGTCTGTACGACGTCTACAATGGACGGTACCTTCTTTCGTACGATAGGAACGTCTCCGCTCTTGTCGAGCTCGATCCATCCAGTGACCATCGCCTTGGAGAAACCTACTTTGGCATAAGGACTAGACTTGACAAGCTTTGCCTGCGGTATCCCTTCGTCAGGAACGGCATTGTAAACGACCGCTTCGTGACTGCCGTGTTCTATGATGTGCCTCCCTTCGTCGGTAAGCTCCCATTTCTTCTTGGAAATCGGTTTTACCACAATTAACTGTAAGCAGGTATGTAAAATTGAACGTTAGAAGTTAGAATTAACTTTAACTGGAGTAAACGTTTCTAGAGTAAAAAAATATTTCAGCGAATATACAGCTGATTAGCGCGTCACGCGTTAATTCAACCGCGAGTGCGGAAACAAATTGAAAATGTATAGTTTAAACGGCAGGTAGCGATCAACATAAGAATTGCCATTGTTGAAACAAACTCACGCCATCGACTGTCTCAAGACTCTTGGCTGCGCCCACGATCTTCTGATGATCCTCCTGAAATTCGTCCGCCAAATCCAACAAGTTCGTTTCGCCACGTGCGCCCAGATGCTTTAAAATACGGTCCGTCAACAGCTTTGCCATCTTGCACCGTTGGCAGCGTGCCCACGCAACCGAGCTCTAATTTATTGAAACCGGCACGAAACCACGTGGTACGAAAGGCCTACACGAGCCCTACATCATTTGTAAATGATGACAATGATGACATGTGATGACAATTAGCTTACCTAGAATCACCTATCCTATTCTTTAAGCTGGCCACACACACTTTCCGTAGAACGTAACAATAGGATTTCGACCAATCGCGTTGCTCGATTCGAAAACGTACGGCCGTACGTTCCCGAATCGAGTAACCCGATTGGTCGAAATCCTACTGTTACTGTTACGAAAAAGTGCGTGTCCGGGGCCTTAAGCCTTGTGTCCACGATGTAGAAATCGGTCCGAGTTTCGGTTATAAACCAATGAAACTGCTACTTTTCTGTAAGAGCTGCAAGTTGATTGGCTTATAACCGAAACTCGGACCGATTTCTAGTATCGTGTACACAACCCATTATGCTAGGTCTACAATGCGAGTCGTAAAGTCATGAGTCGTAAGAATTGACCAATCACAATCGAATTTGAGGAGAATAATCGACTATGATTGGTCAATTCTTGCGACTCACGACTTTACGACTCGCATTGTAGACCCAGCATAACAGTCGACAGGATGCAGTCAAATGTCATCATGATGTAAAAATGCTAGGTCTATGCAAGTCGTAAAGTCGTGAGTCGTAAAGCCTTGTGTTCACGATGCAAGAACTGTGTCGTCCAAGTTTCGGTTTAAGCCAATGAAACTGCTACTTTTCTGTAAGAGCTGCAAGTTGATTGGCTTAAGAGTTGTGTACACGATACTAGAAATCGGTCCGAGTTTCGATTATAAAGTCTTGTGTCCACGATGCTAGAAATCGGTCCGAGTTTCGGTTATAATGCCCAGTATCCACGATGCAAGAACTGTGTCCAAGTTTCGATTTAAGCCAATCAACTTGCAACTCTTACAGAAAAGTAGCAGTTTCATTGGCTTAAACCTTGTGTCCACGATACTAGAAATCGGTCCGAGTTTCGGTTATAAGCCAATGAAACTGCTGCTTTTCTGTAAGAGCTGCAAGTTGATTGGCTTATAACCGAAACTCGGACAGATTTCTAGCATCGTGGACACAAGGCTTTAAGCCCGGTGTCCACGATGCAAGAACTGTGTCCAAGTTTCGATTTAAGCCAATCAAATTGCAGTTCTTACAGAAAAGTAGCAGTTTCATTGGCTTAAACCGAAGCTTGGACACAGTTCTTGCATCGTGGACACCGGGCTTAAGAATTGACCAATCACAGTCGATTATTCTCCTCAAATTCGATTGTGATTGGTTTATTTCTTACGACTAACGATCCGACTCACATTCAGCAGACCAACCCGCTCAGTAGCATTCGAACGTGATTAGCTCTTACTTTTAGAACCAACCAATCAACGCACAGTGTTGACAAGACGTTGATAAGTTGTTGATAAATTCATTAAACTTGAGATTAGTTTTCTTTGATTGGTTAAATTTCAATCCAATCTCAATCCCAATTCGTAGTCTGATACGGGCAAATTTGGGATTGCTGCTCGCTGCTTGACGCGTCCTGTCTGAATTCAGCTTAAATCTGATCTTGATCGATTTTGGTTCTATTAGTTAATAAAATAATAGCTGAGTACGATCTTATAATTAATGCTATGTTGGCTGTATGAAATCTGGATGAAACCGCCCTATAGACTTTTATACTTCATGATCGTCGTCTGCTCCAACCACGGCTTCAACGCCGACGCGCAGTTTATTCGAACAAAACATCGATGACATCGATTCCACACGTGACAATTGATACAAGGTTACATTGTTTACATTGTTTTTTCCCTTCACGGGGGATGCGTGTGTCGAGGTTGTGAAAGATATGTCTTAAGATTATGCAGTACTCTATAATTCCAAGAAGAACTTCCACGTGCGTCGTAACGAGCATGTCGTAAAGGTGCCCACGTGAATCACGAGTCTCCAGAGTATACTCATATGATCGTTGTCATGTCGTACTCCGTTTCCCTCGGATAGACCAAGACGTTTATTCCTTTAAATTAATGTCGATTATGTTGAAAAGTGATCTCTTCCGATCTGCCGGGTCCGGAGTGCGTAGATCGAACGAGATCCCGCGAGGATGGAGTCGCAGAATACTGTTTCGCGTCAGTCGGAGACCAAGGGATTCGATCTCTCAGCTGGAAACACCTGGATATATCCGGAAAATTATCCGGTCCGCCAGTACCAGTATAACATAGTTCAATCTGCATTATATCGCAATACCCTGGTCTGTTTACCCACCGGTAAGAAAGAAATATATTACTTGCTAATCGCACAATCAGTCAAATATAAAATTATACTTTTGTCTTCAATTTTACGACAGGTTTGGGAAAGACCTTCATCGCCGCCGTTGTGATGTACAATTTCTGGAGGTGGTATCCGTATGGAAAAATTATATTTTTGGCACCAACGAAACCTCTGGTCGCTCAGCAGATCGACGCGTGCTACGAAATAATGGGGATTCCAAGCGTTGATATGATAGAATTGACAGGTTTTAACGTGTCTATGTTTAATAGTAAATTTATACCTTGGAACACGTGTGTTATATTAAATCTAATAAATATATGTCACTTAATTTGTAGGTGCGGTAAGTCAGAAGAAACGTGAAGTAGCCTGGCTCAAGAAGAGGATAATATTTGCCACTCCTCAAGTATTTCATAATGATCTTGACAGATCCATCATACCGAGTCATTTGGTCAAGTGTGTCGTCATAGACGAAGCTCATAAGGCTCTGGGCAAACATTCGTATTGTGAGGTAAAAAAAGAAACGTAAAGAATATATAGAATTATGCATTATTATTACCACAAACCAATAAGATTTGTAACACTTTTAGTGTATCAAGATATTATCTACGCAGAATCAGTACTTTAGGATATTAGCGCTTTCTGCTACGCCTGGAAATAAATTAGATAATGTTCATGAAGTAAGTAAACTCAGTGCCATATGTAGATATTTAATTTCATTAGAAATTGATTGAAAAGGAGCAGGTATATTTTATTTAATATTCTATTGCACATAGGTAATACAGAATTTACACATTTCCCATTTGGAATTGAGAGATGAGAACTCAATTGATATAATACCATATGTTAATAAAAGGAAAGTAGATATTATTTTGGTGCCTCTTAGTGACGAATTAGCTGCATTTAAAGAAAGATATATTACTATCATGGATCGCCACGTTAAGTTTCTTATACAATGTAACGTATTGCGAGGTCATACTGCAAACATATCTAAAGGAAGGGTAATTAAATTCTATCTATAAATGTTTTACGATCTACTGATACACAGTTTTTAATGTTTACTGCTTTTGTTCAGGTATTTTATTTGTTGAAAGAATTTAAAACGAAGACGGACAAATCTGGAAATTATGGGCAAATTATGAAGATATTGAATATGTTGTTAACTATGTATCACGCTTATGAACTTATGATCAGGCATGGATTGCGTGCCTTCTGCAAATTTTATGAAAGTACGTGCACTTGTAATTTATAAACTATTACAGTTAATTTTTTAAAAGACGCTATGATTTGTTGAGATATTTATCTATGTAAGCACATTTTTTTTAAGATAATTCTATTTTCAGCTCATTCTGATAAGTTTTGGATGCATAGTGAAGATCGATTACGAGATTTATTACGTGACATAGAAGTTTATCTCGGGCCGTTTCCAGAATTGTTTCCCAATGGAGATGTATCTGAGGTTTGCAAAACTATATGATAAACTAAAAAAATTATATAGATAATATAGTATATAGAAATAATTATTTCAGATGCCACAGAATATTGTATTTGGACATAATAAATTTCACAAATTGAAAGAGTTGCTTGAACATCATTTTAATAACAACAATAGCGATCGAGAGGACACAAGAGCTATAGTTTTCGTCGAAGTTTGTATATTAGCCTTTCAGACTGTCTCGTCTATATATATAAAACATATGCTATTTATTTAACCTTTGGAAATTATAATATAGAAAAGTACTTAATTCATATACAGAAAATTTAATACTCCATGAATCTTCAGTACAGAGACATAGTCAATGAGGTCTATATTTTGCTCTTGCAATCAAAACCGATAATTAGGCCACAGATGTTTGTTGGCCAAGCTGGTCAGAAGCAGAAGCAACAAATAAAAGCATTGGAAGATTTTCGGAGCAATCGTGTGAATGTGCTGATTTCAACAAGTATAGGTGCGTGAGAAGTAGTGACATTCATCTTATACCGTGCCATATTTTAATCTTTATGATTTCTGTCTGTGTTTCTTGAAATATATTAATTCTTCGATAATGTGTGATATAGGTGAAGAAGGATTGGATGTAGGGGAAGTTGATCTGATAATATGTTTTGACGTATCACAGCATTCCCCGATAAGATTGGTTCAAAGAATGGGCAGAACAGGGCGCAAGCGAGATGGTCATATAATTGTTCTTGTTACAGATGGGAAGGAACACGAGGTAACTGAAGACTTGACCATTTTTTTAATTTTTTTATACATGCATTTTAACGGAAATACATACTTTGCAGAATTTGAAGTCTACCCTTTCCAGGAGGGACTCCCTGAACAATAAAATATTGAACACAAGCAATATATTCTCCTCTTTATACGATAATAATCCTAGAATGATACCAGATCAATTTACTCCGGAATGTCATAAGATACACATTACAGTACTACCAAAAACGCCAAATCTAAAAAGTAAAGGAAAGAGGAAAAATGTTAATAAGAAGAATGAAGCATCTGATATGAAACAGAAAGAAAGTAAGTTTTATGAATTCTTTTAATTCCTCTTTTTTTCTTCGCAGGTGTTTATATTATATTTATCACAATAGATTGATTTTTTTTACATTTCTTAAAAGATATATTATATATATTTATTTCACAGACTTACCTAAAAAAGGAAATATTGGTCAACCGTCAATGATGAAATTTCTTACCGATAATAAATGTGACGAACAGAACCGGGATAATGGATGCAATATTCTTACTCAGTTAACGCAAAATAAGATAAATCCTAATAATGTCAAACTGTTGACTGATGATAATGCGGGGCTCGATTTCCTGACATTATGCGCAGTAAAGAAGTCAGAGGAAGAAATGTCTTCTGAAGCTGTGCCGGAAATGGATACGACTTACATTCCTGCGCCAAAACCAATTAAAGATTTGTTCAATTTTGTAGTGCCTAATATAGAAATTCTTAATAGTTTAGCTTTCTTAACGGAAGATAATTTAACGCAATGTAAAGACTATGAAAATACTTTATCAATACAATGTAAAGACAATGAAGATGAGAATATTTATGACGCTAATGATTATATTAATGTTGATGACGATAAAGTTTGGTGCACAATACGAAATGAGAAGAGTGTTGATAACGGTGAAATAAGATTCGAAGATATACTTGATGAGAGTTCCGACTCAAATGAAGCAGCAGTTTCGTATCTAAACCAACGAATTATAGATATGGAGATAAATTCGATTAACACGAATAAAGCTTCTACATCTGAAATGAAAGAAAATAATAAAATTATAACTGGCACGAACATCGAATTGTCAACTAATGCACTAGAAGACTTGGAACCTTCCATATTTGAAAACATATTAAATGAGTCATTTAGTTCAGTCGAAGACGACTTAGAAGATAAGGATGATACAGAATTGCGAAATACAGAATCTCCAAATTCTTCAAACGTTTCTATTAATGCAGGAGAAACCAATGTGACGCATGAGACTAACGTTGATATTTTTCATAACGAAGATAATGTTGCTAAAACTAATCAAAATCTATCAGCATCTATGAAACTCGTTGAACCTTATCAAATGAAAAAAATTGTAAGTTTTATAGATGAAATACAAGATGTTGATTTTAATAGCGATGATGATATAAGCGAATTTGTTAAGTATGACTCAAATAAAAATAGATCAATGCGTAATTCCAAAACAGAAGAGAGTTTGTTATCCATAACTCAAGCTATTGGCGAAATAGCACGAGGGAAAAAAAATTTGGAAACATCAAGGACAGTAAGTAAGGAAGAATCGACTAACGAAGAAAGTAGTGGCTGGATTTCAGTCAATACTAAAAATGTAATTAAAGTTGGGAAAAGCGACACGAGTTCGAGAACAGACGACAACATCACGTTATCAAATATTTATTGCAATTCTGGTGCTAAAGCACGTGCTGTTAAACAAGATCGCGTTTTCCTAGATGATTCCGACGAAGACTTTATGATTACAGAGGATAATGCTAAAAAATTTAATGAGCTTGAAAGCTGTTATTTTCGCAACTCATCGAAAAATTTGGAAAACGATATTACCTGCATGCCCAGTACATCAAAAAACTCAGAAATTAAAAACGATTATTTTGATAATATATCGAAAAACTTGAAAATTGAAGACAGTTATTCCGACGACACATTGAAATTTTTGAAACCGCGTGGCATATCAACGCCGAAGGCTGATAGACGTCCGAAATTATCTTTGAATCGAAATAAGGCCCAGCAGTTAGGTTCGGATACTCGGGTAGATTTGAGTTTCTTCAAAGTACCTGATAAATATGCGAACAATACAGAAGATAAAAATCTTTTAAGCTCTCGCTCTGATGCGCCAAAACAAATCTCTTCGTTGAAGGAAAAGATCGCACGGAAAAACTCACATAAGCTCAAACGTGAAAACAATGCCAGAAACGAATTTATAGATGATGAGGCGGAGGTAGATACCACCGCTAGTTCGGACGAAGTCTTTACAGATGACGAGGATATCGCGGATTTCGTGAGCCATACACAAATCCCGCAAGATCAAGACATGCACGCGCATTATCTGCGAACTATTAAGAGCCCGATAAAGAGACCAGGCGCCTTTCATTTCAGGGAACCGCGGTCACCCGTTCCTGATATAGAGATCTACTCGCAGTTTTCGCCACGAGCGCAAGATTCATATGTTTATGTACGTATATTATCGGATGTATTACAATCTTAGATAAAGATTGAGATATATAAATCTCGAATTGGCGAGCAATATACGAGCAATCGCGCATTTGATTTTTATATATACGATAAATTATAACGAAATATCTTATATTTTGATTTTAGGATTCATTTTGCGTTGCGGGAGACGCCGAGCCAAGCACACTCGCCCATAACGACTCGCTATTAGATAAAATGGAAAAAGAATTGGAACAAAACAGACGAAAACGTTCCCATTCTGACAAGGATACGAAACACACCAAAAAGAAAAAGATGAATATCTTAAATCGCTCTGTGAGTAGCGAAGATGAAATCGAACAGCTGCGTGTACAAGTACAGGAGGACTAACTAATATGAATGAATGTAAATGAAATCAAACTGTGATGCGTTGACGATAAGTTATGGAGCGCAGAAATTTATTTTTATATGTACAGAATGTGAATATTCGTTAAAGATTCATATATGTATTTTTGTACAGCGACGTTTTTTGTAATAAAATCGTGTAAAGATCTATTTAATCAGATAACACAGTGATTTATGAACGACGGCGTATCTCCGCATCTCTTTTTGCGTGAAACGCGTGATTTCCCGTCCGAAATATATTTTTCCTAGTCATCCATTGAAAAATCTAATGTTAATTATCACACGTTTTCCGATAGCGATGTACATCTTCACAGCTTACATCCGTTTAAGCTTTCGTTGCGTCAATGATTCATAATGAATTTATGTATCTGCGAATAACGTCTGCTTTAATTTTGCCATAATCAGTATATTATTTTCAATGGTTAGGCAAATTGCGTATTAAGTAATTGCGCAATATTGTAATATAAAATTTTCTGAAATGTCGCTATAATTGGTTTACTCATAACGCTGCTGTTTCAATGTAAAACAATGCGTCTAATGCAAGTGCCGTATGTTTATCTAGAAATGTCAGTACATAGATACCGATAAAGCAAGACAATTAGGCAAGATATTGTTGAGATACAGAATGCACATTGTTACTTTTTTAGATACGAGAGTCATACCATTAGCAAATGGACAGACAAAATATCAGTAAAGTTACATTTGTACAGGTACAAACGCAAACTATATAAGGGCGGAACGCAAGCTGTCGCGTTTAGTTACAACGTCTTGCCCAGTGAAATTACCCCGAGATCGTTGAAGAGGCAGTGTCTTGCAAGTACGAAGTGTTCTCCACAGAAATTGAATCAATAACTAAAACAGTTAACGATTAAATAATTAAAGAACAACGTTGCGCTGCAATTATTTACAATTTAAATATTTAGCTATAACTAATCGGTGATTGAGTTTTAAACATTTATTTATCTCTTTTTTTTAACAGATCTCAAAGTGCTCCTACAAAATTTTTGCAGGTCCAATATTCTACAAAGTGAGAGAAGATGTATCGCGCGGTGATAATCAGTTGTCTGATTGCTGTTGTATGTGCGGGAACCGTCTCGCCAGGATATTATGCGAACAGAGAGACCAGACAGGCAACAACTGCGGCAACAGTTACGGGCTTTGACGATTCGAAACCGTCATTTATTGCCAGCTTGAAGCCTTACGTTCGCACATGGGTTGGCTACGGTTTGAAAGCTTTGGGAGCAGTCTTCTTCACCACGTCCGCTGTCGGCCTGTTTTGCCATTTCACTACGGTCTGCGAAACGGTTTATTTGAAATTAGCAACTTCGGAGGTAAGGCAGAATACATTTATTTATTTATTTCTTCTTTTCAAGCAGCTCTCGAAGCGTTTTCAAAACCTTCAAAGCTATCATTTGTCTTTGTCGTTAATGAACTTTAATGAGAACCTGATTTGTAAATTTAAAAATACTTTACGTTTTGACATTTTTTTTCAAAGCGATATTAAAATATTTATCCAGTATTAGACTTGTTGAATAAGTTAGCGCGAACCATTTTCTTTAATTATAAACTCTTTGAATTAATCCTTCTTTTTATCAAAATCCACTCAACAATTAAAGTAATAATAAAAATAAGGTCGTGGTCAATCTATACACTACATCATCGTTGTCTCATTTATATTCTTGCTCTATTATATCTTTGATCTCTCTCTCTCTCTCTCTCTCTCTCTCTCTCTCTCTCTCTCTCTCTCTCTCATTTAATTGGTTTATTTTTATATTTCTTACGTTGTAATTATGTTTCGCCAATTATACGGAGTAATTCTTGATTCTAATGCACAACCGCGAATGGACAAATAATGGAAATTATTTATATGAATAATAGATGAAGTGTGTAAGCTTCTATGTTTATTCAAATAGGTAACTTTAACTTAATAATTTGATTGTTTGCGTAGCTGAGTGGAGGAAGAAGAAGAAGAATGGCCAATTCGTACTCGCCGAACGAGTACCCATACTTGGACGAGCTCACCGAGATACTCATGAGGGCGATGGACAACTACGTCAATACGGCCAATGTGAAGCAGAAGAGGGAAGTGGGACAATGAACAATGCTTTTTAATATGATTTATGTTATATTCTTTATCAAATTTAAAAAAATTATATATGAAATAGGGGTAGAAAAGACTGAAGAATATAATATTAATTATTAAAAATTGTTAATAATAAAGGGATTGCCGATTTTTTGTTAAAAAAAAACAACCAAGTTTACTGAAATTTTTATATAAAAATTGTTAATAATAAAGGGGTTACTGATTTCTGTTAAAAAAACAACCAAGTTTACTGAAGATACTCTTGTTCTACACATTGCTTCCTTATACTATTTAAATGTGCAAGTAGAAACCTTCGCTCACAAAGCTTCCTCTATGAATAAACAAAAAAAAAATACTAATAATTACTTCTACTTGCACACTTAAGAACTATGAGGAAGCAATGTGCAAGTTTCTATTTTAAACTTTCTTGCATTTAACATCTGATTTATTCATCATTATGTACACTTTATATATATGTGTTAGATGGCCTTTTCTGTGTATCGCGACTAAATTATATATATATTAGACAACGATCTTCTGCAACGATGTCTGTATACGAGCGAAACGTTTCAATAATACAAATGATAAAGCATTTTCTTGTCGATTTACATTTTTACTTGGCGGCGTCACCACGAAATCCTTAACGTCCCTATTGTTTTCTCACATCTTGCACTCGCTGACGTTTACAAAGTATGATATCATTTGATTATCGGGATTTTTCGTTTACATGAAAGAGTGCGGTTGTTTCCCATCTTTCGCATCGTCACGCTTGATTATGCTGCCAGACTGCCTTTTGTTAGATAATATAAAAATTCTAGATATTCTAAAGTATAGTCTAAAGTATAGTCGGTATAGAAATATGAATGTCAGACATAAGTCAATGTTACGCGTTCCTTGCTTTTCTGTAAAGAAAAACCTTAAAAGGAACAGCACTAAGCAATTAACTATAGACATTTAAATTAAACTGTTAAATACCAACAAGTTAACGCACATTTTTTCTCGCAAATATATGTAATTAAATGATGTATTTTATCTTCATAAATCGTTTTTAATTTCTTTACATATTTCTCAACAATTACCTGAAAGAAATTTATTAAAAATAAACTTGGTTGCGCCCACAGCTTCATAGCGATTGCATTTCTATGGTCATAATAGAGATTTTTAAAATTTATTATTTATTATATACGTATTATTATTTAATTTGAAATTATTTAATATTTTCAAAAATTTCCATTTTGGCATTTTATTTTTAAATACATGTGTAATCGTAGAACATGAGATTCTTAGGACGAGATGGTCATATAATAATCCTAGAATGATACCAGATCAATTTACTTCGGAATGTCATAAGATACACATTACAGTACTACCAAAAACGCCAAATCTAAAAAGTAAAGAAAAGAGGAAAAATGTTAATAAGAAGAATGAAGCATCTGATATGAAACAGAAAGAAAGTAAGTTTCATGAATTCTTTTAATTCCCTTTTTTTCTTCGCAGCTATGTTATATTTATCAAAATAGATTTATTTTTTTTTACATTTCTTAAAAGATATATATATATATATATATATATATGTATATATATTTCACAGACTTACCTAAAAAGGGAAATATATTGATCAACCGTCAATGATGAAATTTCTTACCGATGGTAAATGTGACGAACAGAACCGGGATAATAGATCCAATATTCTTACTCAGTTAACGTAAAATAAGATAAATCCTAATAATGTCAAACTGTTGACTGATGATAATGCGGGGCTCGATTTCCTGACATTATGCGCATCAATAAAGAAGTTAGAGGAAAAAATGTCTTCTGAAGCTATACCGGAAATGGATACGACTTACATTCCTGCGCTAAAACCATGGGCAATTAAAGATTTGTTTAATTTTGTAGTGCCTAATATAGAAATTCTTAATAGTTTAGCTTTCTTAACGGAAGATAATTTAACGCAATGTATATAAGGACTATGAAAATAATACTTTATCCACACAATGTAAAGACAATGAAGATGAGAATATTTATGACGCTAATGATTATATTAATGTTGATGACGATAACGTTTGGTGCACAATACGAAATGAGAAGAGTGTTGATAACGGTGAAATAAGATTCGAAGATATACTTGATGAGAGTTCCGACTCGAATGAAGCAGCAGTTTCGTGTCTAAACCAACGAATTACAGATATGGAGATAAATTCGATTAACACGAATAAAGCTTCTACATCTGAAATGAAAGAAAATAATGAAATTCCAACTGGCACGAACACCGAATTGTCAACTAATGCACTAGAGAAGACCTGGAACCTTTCATATTTAAAAACATATTAAATGAATCATTTAGTTCAGTCGAAAACGATTTAGAGGCCGCAGGGGGAAGTGATCCGCGCAGTTCCTTGGACCCAATGAACCTACCGGCATAACCCGAGTTCCAGACACCGCGGCCATATTACACACACAACACACATTTACACGCACGCACAGACATATACACATTTCCCGAGTTTGAAATACAACATAATCGCACCAGTACCATACTACGCAGTATCATAGACGAATCGAATAATGACCGAAGCGTAGGTAACCGAAAAGGAAAGCAATGCCAATAGTCGGTAGAAGAAGAAGACGATTTAAAAGATAAGGATGATACAGCATTGCGAAATACAGAATCTCCAAATTCTTCAAACTGCTAAAGCACGTGCTGTTAAACAAGATCTCGTTTTTCTAGATGATTCCGACGAAGACTTTATGATTACAGAGAATAATGCTAAAAAATTTAATGAGCTTGAAAGCTGTTATTTTCACAACTCATCGATAAATTTGGAAAACGATATTACCTGCATGCCCAATACATCATCGAGAAACTCAGAAATTAGAAACGATTATTTTGATAATATATCGAAAAACTTGAAAATTAAAGACAGTTATTCCGATCATACATTGAAATTTTTAAAACCGTGTGGCATATCAACGCCGAAGGCTGATAGACGTCCGAAATTATCGTTGAATCGAAGTAAGGCCCAGCAATTAGGTTCGGATACTCGGGTAAATTTGAGTTTCTTCAAAGCACCTGATAAATATGTGAACAACACAGAAGATAAAAATCTTTTAAGCTCTCGCTTTGATGCGCCAAAACAAATCTCTTCGATCGTTGAAGGAAAAGATCGCACGGAAAAACTCACATAAGCTCAAACGTGAAAACAATGCCAGAAACGAATTTATAGATGATGAGGTTGAGGTAGATACCACCGCTAGTTCGGACGAAGTCTTTACAGATGACGAGAATATCGCGGATTTCGTGAGCCATACACGAATCCCGCAAGATCAAGACATGCACGCGCATTAGCTGCAAACTATTAAAAGCCCGATGAAGAAACCAGGCGCCTTTCATTTCAGGGAACCGCGATCACCCGTTCCTGATATAGAGATCCACTCGCAGTTTTCGCCACGAGCGCAAGATTCATATACTTATATGTTTATGTACATACGTATATTATCGGATGTATTACAATCTTAGATAAAGATCGAGATAAATAATCTCGAATTCTAGCGAGCAATATACAAGCAATCGCGCATTTTATTTTTATATATACGATAAATTATGACGAAATATATATTTTGATTTTAGGATTTATTTTTCGTTGCGGGAGACGCGCGCCGAGCCAAAGCACACTCGCCCATAACGACTCGCTATTTGGCTATTAGATAAAATCGAAAAAGAATTGGAACAAAACAGACGAAAACGTCCCCATTCTGACAAGGATACGAAACACACCAAAAAGAAAAAGACGAATATCTTAAATCGCTCTGTGAGTACATAGCAAAGATGAAATCGAACAGCTGCGTGTACAAGTGCAGAAGGACTGACTATATGAATGAATGTAAATGAAATCAAACTGTGATGCGTTGACTATAAGTTATGGAGCGCAGAAATTTATTTTCATATGTACAGAATGTGAATATTCGTTAAAAATTCATATGTATTTTTGTACAGCAATGTTTTTTGTAATAAAATCGTGTAAAGATCTATTTAATCAGATAACACAGTGATTTATGAACGACGGCGTATCTCCCGTATCTCTTTTCGCGTGAAACGCGTGATTTCCCGTCCAAAATATATTTTTCCTCGTCATCCATTGAAAAATCTAATGTTAATTATCACACGTTTTCCGATGGCGATGTATATCTTCACAGCTTACATCCGTTTAAGCTTTCGTTGCGTTAATGACTTATAATAAATTTATGGATCTGCCAATAACGTCTGCTTTAAATTTGCCATAATCAATATATTATTTTCAATGGTTAATATCAGCTTTTTATGTATATATTTTATTATCTTTATAGAGAACATAAAAAATATTTTTTGAAGCTGAATTAATGAATATAAATACTAATTAAACTTTATCGAATAAATGGCAAAAAAAAACGGTGTCCATGATTGCGCCCGTTCTGATTGTATGAAACAAAAAAATCAAAAAGATTTTTAACCCTTCGTAGTCACATCTATTTTTTCAAACAAGGAAGTCACTCTGGGTCATTTTGACCCGAGACGAACTTTGACCGTTCGCCATTTGACCATTTATCCACCGATCGTGTTGAAAATATTCTCGAATGCACTTGCGATATTGCTAAATTGATTGCTATAAAAAAGAAGGGCCTCAGAAATTTTTAATATATAAAAAAAATTTGCGAAAAATTTGTTTAAAAAAAATTTTTTTTTGTTTTTTGAACTACAGTTAGAGGGCGTCATGCCCGCCAATTTTCAGATTACGCGCGAGATATTTACGAGCAAAGTTGAGGCTTGGGTCAAATTGACCCGGTGTGACTACGGAGGATTAATTAGTATGAGTTTGGCTATAGCCGAAACTAGAATAAAATTTTTAAATTAAAAATTTTAAAAATGGCGGCAATTTGAATATTTAATATAAATTTTCTTAATCTTTCGAAATCGTTGCCAAAATCGTAAAAAAATTTTTTTTTTTACTTAATTCTAGTTCTGGCTATAGCCAAACTTATACTAATTAAGAATCTTTTTGAATTTTTTGTTTCAGACAACCAGAATGGGCGCATTCATGGACACCGTGCCATGTATTCGATAGGGTTTAATTAATATTTATATTCATTAATTCAGCTTCAAAAAATATTTTTTATGTTCTCTAAAGATAATAAAATATATACTCAAAAAACTGATATTAACAATTTTTACTGGTTTCTTGTAAAAAAATCCCGAAAAAAGCGCGTTCTAGAATACCCCCTTAAGTAATTGCGCAATATTGTAATGTAAAATTTTCTGAAATGTCGCTAATTGGTTTACTCATAACGCTGCTGTTTCAATGTAAAACAATGCGTCTAATGCAAGTGCCGTATGTTTATCTAGAAATGTCAGTACATAGATACCGATAAAGCAAGACAATTAGGCAAGATATTGTTGAGATACAGAATGCACATTGTTACTTTTTTAGATACGAGAGTCATACCATTAGCAAATGGACAGACAAAATATCAGTAAAGTTACATTTGTACAGGTACAAACGCAAACTATATAAGGGCGAAACGCAAGCTGTCGCGTTTAGTTACAACGTCTTGCCCAGTGAAATTACCCCGAGATCGTTGAAGAGGCAGTGTCTTGCAAGTACGAAGTGTTCTCCACAGAAATTGAATCAATAACTAAAACAGTTAACAATTAAATAATTAAAGAACAACGTTGCGCTGCAATTATTTACAATTTAAATATTTAGCTATAACTAATCGATGATTGAGTTTTAAACATTTATTTATCTCTTTTTTTTTAACAGATCTCAAAGTGCTCCTACAAAATTTTTGCAGGTCCAATATTCTACAAAGTGAGAGAAGATGTATCGCGCGGTGATAATCAGTTGTCTGATTGCTGTTGTATGTGCGGGAACCGTCTCGCCAGGATATTATGCGAACAGAGAGACCAGACAGGCAACAACTGAAAGCACGAATCCTGCGCAAAACAATAATTCTCAATTGCTCCCTCCGACCTATCCGAACTGGACACCACTTGCTGAGACGGAGGACAGCGGACTTTTGTCCGGCTTGAAGACTTCCGTCCAACAAGTGGCTTATTTCGGTTTAAAAGCTCTGGGAGCAGTCTTCCTCACCACGTCCGCTGTCGGCGTGTTTTGCCAGTACACTTCGGTCTGCGATAAGATTTTAGGAGAATCGAATGTAAGGCAGAGTACATTTATTTATTTCTTCTTTTCAAGCAGCTCTCGAAGCATTTTCAAAACCTCCAAAGCTATCATTTGTCTTTGTCGTGGATGAACTTTAATGAGAACTTGATTTGTAAATTTAAAAATACTTTACGTTTTGACATTTTTTTCCAAAGCGATATTAAAATATTTATCTAGTAATAGACTTGTGGCATAAGTTAGCGCGAACCATTTTCTTTAATTATAAACTCTTCGAATTAATCCCTCTTCTTTTTATCAAAATCCACTTAACAATTAAAGTAATTTAAAAATAAGGTCGCGGTCAATCGATACACTATATCGTCGTTGTTTCATTTATATTCTTACTCTATTATATCTTTGATTTTTCTCTTCCTTTCTCTCTCATTTAATTGATTTATTTTTATATTTCTTACGTCGTAATTATGTTTCGCTAATTATACGGAGTAATTCTTGATTCTAAAATGCACAACCGCGAATGGACAAATAATTGCAATTATTTATATGAATAATAATGAAGTGTGTAAGCTTCTATGTTTATTCAAATAGGTAACTTTAACTTAATAATTTGATTGTTTGCGCAGCTGAGTGGAGGAAGAAGAAGAAGAATGGCCAATTACTCGCCGAACGAGTACCCATACTTGGACGAGCTCACCGAGATATTCATGAGGGCGATGGACAACTACGTCAATACGGCCAATGTGAAGCAGAAGAGGGAAGTGGGACAATGAACAATGCTTTTTAATATGATTTATGTACTTTTTATCAAATTTTTTAAACTTTCTTGCATTTAACATCTGATTTATTCATCATTATGTACACTTTATATATAGTGTTAGATGGCTTTTTCTGTGTATCGCGACTAAATTATATATATTAGTCAATGATCTTCTGCAACGATGTCTGTATACGAGCCAAACGTTTCAATAATATAAATGATAAAGCATTTTCTTGTCGATTTACATTTTTACTCGGCGGCGTCACCACGAAATTCTTAACGTCCCTATTGTTCTCACATCCTGCACTCGCTGACGTTTACAAAGTATGATATCATTTGATTATCGGGATTTTTCGTTTACTTGAAAGAGTGCGGTTGTTTTCCACCTTTCGCATCGTCACGCTTGATTATGCTGCCAGACAACCTTTTGTTAGATAATATAAAAATTCTACGTATTCAAAAGTATAGTCTAAAGTATAGTCGGTATAGAAATATAAATGTCAGACATAAGTCAATGTTACGCGTTCCTTGCTTTTATCTCTCTGTAAAGAAAAACCTTAAAAGGAACAGCACTAAGCAATTAACTATAGACATTTAAATTAAACAGTTAAATACCAACAAGTTAACGCACATTTTTTCTCGCAAATATATGTAATTAAATGATGTTTTTTATCTTCGTAAATCGTTTTTAATTTCTTTACATATTTCTCAACAATTATCTGAAAGAAATTTATTAAAAATAAACTTGGTTGCGCCCACAACTTCATTGCGATTGCATTTCTATGGTCATAATAAAGATTTTTAAAATTTATTATTATTTATTGTACATGTATTATAATTTAATTTGATATTATTTAATATTTTCAAAAATTTCCATCTTGGCAATTTATTTTTAAATACATGTGTAATCGTAGAACATGAGATTTCCCACGCGAGATTCTTTTCTCATTTTTACGCGATCCCGCAGCCGCAGAAGTTTTGTGCATAATATGTGCCAAGTGTGTTATCGATAAATGATTTAGCACACGTGTAGAATCGTTCTCGCTCCTGAGTCCTGAGTCATGTTCACCACCGTTTCCTCCTCCTGTTGGCGATTTCCCCGCGCGTCTCACCGTGTGTTACCACTACTCTTCCTCGCGGATGGGCTCTATAATCAGCTGGATCGTCAGACGCTGACCGGTTTTGATCTTTACCGTGCACTGGTCGCGTCGCGTCGCAAGCGCTGGTCTGACTACCGCGAGCGTCAAAGACCGAAAATCACGTTAATTCGCAAAGCTCCATCCGAAGCTAACAAGTCCTGACATTGCGCAGGGACTCGCTGATCATGAGGCGCCAATTGGGTAAGTAATATCTTCCCGCTTCGTAAATTTTCATAAATCTATCATTTCTATCAATTTTCTTTTAATCTTTAAATGATAACAGAATTATAATGATAGAGACGTATAACGTATTATACTTATTTATTAATTTGTCAGAACAGTATTGTAACTATAACTGTTTTGTTTAATTGAAACAATTATGGATCTTTATAAATTTATCGGATTTAAAAATTTAACAATCTCTACGATGCAATCAATAAGTATAAAATTCTAAAATAAATCATGAAATAATTCTAGTTTATTATTGAATCTCTATAAAAGAATTATATAAATTAAATTAATAAATTAAATTCTCTCTGACGAAGCTCCACAAAAAAATGTGGAAGCAAAAGTTTAAAGGTAAAAGATGCAATTTGGATCAAAGGTCAATATCAAGATCCTTGAAAGTTTCTTTCTTTATAGAGCACGAATAAAAGTCCAAGGTCTTGTTTGTCAAACGAGGTTGCTGACCGCCAACAAAAATGCGGTTTCCGTTCGGATAAGCATTTATGTGGTTACTGTTATCGAATCACATCTAGGCATGCGTGCTGGAATTGTGAATATGTACATACAAAACATGATTTATGTGTACAGTGCACGTTTGAAACCGGAAATTTATTATTAGGCACATAATCGTAGAAAATTCTTGGAAATGTTATTTCTTTAAACATTGACAGGAAAATCATTAATAAAAAGAACGGATGTTGTTGTGTAATAAAGTAATTTAACATAAAAGAATTAAGCCTAAACTTATTTTAGTAAAATCTAAAATTAGTCATATTCACTTTATACATATAATATAATACATATATTATAATGTCAATTATTTTCAATCATAATCTTTTAAACTGTTGACCAATAATCTGACCTAATTTCTTAACTTAAAATTGAATTGTGTTACAAACGCTACTTTTTTCTTTAAAATTTTTTAATTTAAATTTAGTTAGTTAAGTTAAGTTAAGTTAAGTTTATAGTTAAATTTAATTTTCCACCCCTTGTAAAATATGTTAATATAATTGAACTTAAAGTTAAAATTTTACTAAAACGTGCTTGCTTGAAATTTATATTGAAATCACGTATGCAATTATTTAAATATATCATAATTCCTTTATCTTCAAGAATTTGTAGTAAAACACGGTAAATACTTCAATCATTCTGTTAAGGTCGACTCCAAATTGGACAAATAATTTATAAACGAAGGAATCGATGATTGACGCGACGCGGACGGTCTTCTACGGGATGTAAATTTTAAATAAAGAAATCTTAATTATAGGATATTTACTGTGCCTCTCAATTGCGGTGGGTTTTATAAAAGAAGCCTGCGCCGTGGCACAAAATCCTGCACGGACGAACGCTTCTTCCCGAATCAATCCTCAAGTTGAAGATGATGAAGATTTTGTGCCCTACCAGGGTGAACGTTTCACCGTATTCGATTGGATGTTATTTAGGGTACCTGTGTTCATATCATAAAATGCAATTTATCAGTAATAAATTATCTAATTTAAATACTTAAGAAATTATAAAATTAATTATTATCTAATTAAATTATACGTTACAAGATATGTAAAAGATCTTTTAAATTAATAAATTTCTTTGAGACTTTTTCGGCTACTTTTAAACGATTATTTTGCCTAACTAAATTTATTAATTAATCCGTTAATGCTGCGACGCTCTATTTATAACGTTTCTTCAGAGTCTGGGCAAAGCAAATGGAGGGAACGTACTGCTGTCACCAATATCCATAAAATTAGCATTAGTGCTTCTTTATGAGGGAGCTCAAGATCAAACCGCACACGAACTTGCCGGAGCCATGCAACTTCCAGTTAGTACGTTGGCCACTCGAGAAAAGTTCAATAATATCCTGAAATCTTTGCAGGTAGATTATATTAATATTAATTTATAAATACGTGGAATTAAATATTTTTTTTACTAAAATTGTTATACTTTTACATTATTTTTAAACTCATAAAGATATTTATTTACAGGCTCCGTCTCCTGCGTACACTTTAAATCTAGGTTCGCGCATTTACATCGATAATAATGTACTGACCAGACAACGCTACGCAGCAACGGTGAAAACCTTTTACAATACTGACCTGATCAACGCTAATTTGTCTGACGCGCATGCAATCGCGGCCAAAGTTAATTCCTGGGTTAATAATATCACGAATGGACACATCGAAAAGATGATAGACGATGGTAGGTTTGCCTGAAGCTATCTTGATTTTATTAATTCGTATATTATATCTTAAGCTCGAGATAGTTTGTAAAACATAAAATGCCATATTTAATCAAATTAAAACAATTTTAAATGTTTAACATTTTATATGCGGACATATAATATAATAATATAGGCACGTAAATATAACCACTCTGATGTCTGCAAAATAATTTTGCGCCTCTTAACGAAAGCGGGCGACTTCGTTGTAAGTTTTTAATTGTTGAGACTTGAAAGTTATTTCCACTCATCATTTATTTCGTTTTCCAGAGAAGGGTTTGGAGGACTCGGTGATGCTGATCGTGAACGGATTGTTCTTCAAAGGTGCTTGGCGTCGCAAATACTTCGCCCCCGAGAACACTCGAGTTTCCAAATTTCACATAAACGCTAATGAGAGCGTAAATGTGCCGTATATGCATACCGTGGGTCGATTTTATTACGTCGAATCGTCCAGGCTCGATGCAAAGATTCTGCGAATTCCGTACGACGTATGTAGTGACAAGCTTGATTTACAGCCTGAGCGAATCGTTGCTAATTACGCATCAGAATTCACAGAGTTGTAAAAATTTTCAGGGCTCGAAATTCGCTATGTACATCATACTGCCGCACTCGCTGACAGGCGTGGATCACATCGTCAACGAGATTAATCCGTTTACGTTGGCGAGAGACGTGTGGGCCATGCAGGAATTGCCTCTTGACGTTTGGATCCCGAAATTCAAGTTCGAGTTCACCAGTCATCTGGAAAACACTTTGCGCGAAGTATTTTATTCACATTTTTTTTACATATGCTCGAATACATAAGAGTTTTACATGAAAAATATTTAATATAAAAAGTCATTATGTCATATATTTAATGAGAACTCGACAAATGCGGCGAAAATGGAAACTGATAAAGTCAGAATTATGATTTCTGCTACATGTAAAACAATCTCGCGCTTCACAATTAAAAATAATTATCGCACGGGATGTGGTAACATGCTTATTTCTTTGTAATAGCTTGGTATCCGAGATATCTTCGACGATACCGCACTGCTGACGGGTATAGCAAAAACGAGACGGGGTTCCAGACATTTGATGGTATCCGACGTAGTGCATAAAAGTGGAATAGAGGTAAATGAAAACGGGACGACCGCTTACGCTGCAACAGGTATATATACTCCTCAATAAATTACTTGTATAAATATAAATTGATAATTAACTGAAAGTAAAATAAGTAATGATACCTACTTCGCAGCTTTGTACCCTTTAAATAATTTTGTTGAATTAATTAACTAAAAATTCTCTGGTCTTCTGCCTTATGAGATCAATATGTGAAATGTTAATAATTTATTTATCTATAACATAATCAATTTTATGAAAGAAGTACCAAGCAATTATATATTTGTTACTTAAAAAAGATGGTATATAATATAGTCATTTCTTGAGTTATTTAATTGGATTATTCAAGAGAGAAAATGTTATCTAAAAAATTTCATCTGCATTTATCTTTCTGTTATGATTATTGCGAGTATTGCGACGTTTTCTTTTCTTTTCTTCGTACAGAGATACAGATCGGGAATAAGATAGAAGAGGGCGCGTTCCACGCCAATCATCCGTTCGTGTTTTATATCGAGGATGAGACCACCGGCACCGTTCTTTACGTAGGCAAAGTTCAGGATCCCTTGAATACATCTGGGACTACAGGAAAAGTACAGATGGAATTTCCATCACGATTTAATCCGGATACGACTGTAACTCCCAATCCCGGTAAACTATATCGTAAAGCTATATCTAACAAAAGTAAGGAGATGGTGCCTGCTATGTAATTAGTAGAATGTAACTTTAATGCAATTCTGCTCTGGGTTTAAAGCTTCCCTTTATCAAGCAGATTTTACATTGATCCTTTAACTGTATTAAGTAAGACCAAAGTTAAGAAATACTGTATTGAGTTCTTCGTTTAACATTAACAACGGTTCTTAAGTTTACGCAAGATATTTCTCTACTCAGATTCAGAGATTATATCATGTATAATCTAAAAAAAAGAAGGAAATAACTGAGATAAGGCGAGATTTTTCTGAACAGAGGATTTTTCCTATACGATATATTTTCACTTTGTTTTTGTGGTTTTTGATAAAGATTAAAGATAAAGCTCATTGTCAGAGCTCTACAAAGTACCTTGAGATATACACGTAGAATGTTAGATTTTTAGATTTAGAGAAGGAAATGCTGGATAGAATAATTAACATACTATTAACACATTGCATGATGCTCTTATATTAGTGTTATAATAGATAATTGCATTTTAATAGGTGTAGTTTGAAAGCTTGACTCAAGTGGTTTTCCGGGTTAATTAAGTCCCGTTCGCTTTGATTTATATAGTGAATTACATAATAGGCAATTATTCTTATTCGATTTTCGATAAAAGTATACAAAGAAAACAATTTTGTTCTTAAGATTAGCGATACTTTGAATACAGTATCGTTCTAAAAAATGTATTATTCCAGTATTAAATACTCTTTACAAATTGTAACAAGATACATATTATAATTATATATTATATTATGAGTGAAACTTATTACGGTGCAAATGTTAAGTTTTCATAAATTTTACGAATCTACGTTCGATATTCGATGAACAGCGTTTATTGAATGTCAATATACCAAAGAAATGAAAAAAATTAATTTATAAATGAATTTGTTAGATTTAATTTAAGAAGTCTTGCGCGTACCTATCTTGAACTCCACTATACTTTAGGTAATTTTACAATTTTTTAATATAAATTGATATATGCGTATACCTCCTTTATTTATTTACGATTAACACTAAATAAAATATTTTTCCCACACTAATTTTATCTTGCTTATTTATTATTATTTTAAGAAAGAAACTATATTTTGTAATTTGCCGAATTTAATATTTAATTAACCAATTCAATTATTAATAAAACTAATTACTAATTTTTCAAAGATTGATCGATTACCTTTCCTTGGGTTTTCCCTCGTTGCTTATCAAGTGTTATCGTCATGTATGATTGCATGTAGTGCTAGTAAACTTTTACATCTACTGACGTCATTCCTAATCGCAGGTCATTCCGTTCTATATATTCACGTCAATTATTATGGCTTCGTGAATTATATGCTTTCATTTTGACCGAGGGTTGCACCTTTATCATGACGCGATCGCAAAAGTTGTTGCAAACGAGTTTATAGTGGGGCATTCCAGTGACGCTCGTAGACGGAAATAGTGGACGGAAATTTCAAGGCAAAACCACTTTCACGAGTTTCTTTCCGCTTCTAGTTAGGTTTATGTTTTTATTATTGGCCACTTAACTCGCGGTTTCTATATTTTATATTTTATGTATAACCAAAATATATCATTATTGTATATTATTTTTTATCAATATGCATTTTATTATCATTATGCGCTCAACTTTTTACTGTAGTTTTTTTTTCCTAATATTATCGAAGATTTTTACACTCAGACATACCGTAATAGACGTAATATGCAGGCGCAAAAAGTCTAGGCCAATATTTGTTTACGTAATTCCAAGGTGAAGCGCATCGCACTCTTTTATGCGTTATAGAGTAATCAATACAATATGATGTAGGCAATACAATATAGTATAGGCAACAAATTATTATTTTATTTTTTCAGTTTGACATCTTTATTTATATTCTTTTAATTATTTTCTCTCGTGTTCAATTCTCGTTCATTGCTCCCAGCAACATCGGCTTCTCTCATTTGTGGGAATTTCTGTTTTCAATCTCGTTTTGATATCAATCTCTCTTACG
Organism: Temnothorax ravouxi; assembly: GCA_030770255.1. Lineage (NCBI taxonomy): Eukaryota > Metazoa > Arthropoda > Insecta > Hymenoptera > Formicidae > Temnothorax > Temnothorax ravouxi. The sequence goes on along the minus strand of JASTWP010001823.1, from coordinate 31,698 downwards.
TCAGAGTGACTAAATAGAGTTCGATCGGGAAGATAGTTCTCGTCCGATTATTTTTGCTTCATTATTCTCCGACTCGTCTCGTTCCATTTCCGTCTCGCATCATCCTCGCGTATCGCGCGACGTTTATACGCGAATATTTTATCACGTACGTGTACGTGTAATATCCTCGTGCAGGAACGAGCGGCGATTTGTCGGCGCGTCAAAGCGTACAATAATGTTTACATCACGATGAGAAGATAATGTGAGGCAGAATCCAATCATTAAAGTGGGGGGATGACTCCTTGCCGGAAGTTTAGCCTTTCGCACTTGCCGACAATCCGTGTTTCCGTTATATTCATGTTCATCTGCCTGATCGCCGCGGCAGCCACGCGAAATAAGTACACATTCGCGAGTGTGCCGGTCACATATCCACGTCGGACTCCAAATTAGCGAGAATGTCCTCACTGCCGCTGTGGATCTCCTGGTGTCTCCTCGCAGGTATCGTTCGCAAACAGCAGAGAAAAAAAGACGATTAATTTTAGATTTTAGAAGCTTTTAAGGATTAAAAAGTCTTCTTTGAATGTTTCTTAGACATTCCTTTAAGCGTTACCTGGAGCTTTATAGTCATTATATTTATGTAAATGTCGTTGAAAGATTTATCATGGATTGTCTGAAAAATACGATTCAATCTTCGAACCTTACGCAATTTTTTCAAATGCTACAATCGACTTCGGGATTATCGTCAAATCTTGCGTTTTTTGGTTCTCGCGGCTTCTCTCTGGTGTTTCGTCCACACGTAACACGTAAATTATTCAACGATCTCAGACTTCGGCTGTTCCATCGTAAGTCAAAATCACTCATAATTATCGGGCCGCATTTTCTGCGATTACATCATCGCTCGCAAGGTGAAGCGACTCGTTAAAGTCACTCGGCGTTCCTCACGATTAGTTATCGTCTTTTACTATCTTTGCCGTTATTTCGTTCAGATGCAAATGGGATTCCTGTCGAACGCTTAACTTAACGAGGAAAATTCTTCTCGATGCGCTAAGTCACGTGACGACTGTTACGACGATCATTCCACGTGTCTGTATTTTTCACAGCTATTTTCATTGCTTGGAATTTACGTGCGACCAATCAGCGCGCAATCGGTTACGATATATCCGTTCCCAATTTAAACGTAATTAGTAATAAATCGCGCTTAAATTAGAGACTCTGCTGTTATGTTAGAGACAATAAAAGGAAATCTAGATATCTGAAGTAAGCTGTAAAATTATGTACGATTTCATTTCTTCCAACAAATCACGCATTAATATGTAATTAATTATTCCTAACAGCTGTTCAAGCTGCAATCAGTACCGATGATCGATACTCCTTCTTCAACATCGATCTCCTGCAGGTGAGGAAGACTTTTAGAAAAGTACAAACGATAGAAAAGACGTAAGATATTTTGCATTAATTCCGGTCAAAGTGAATGAATCAAATGGAATTGAGACGGAAGAGTATGCGTTAGAGTGTATGACATTGTAGATTTCGAATTCTTTAAATTTCGAGTTAACTTCTTAGCTCAAAATTTTATATATCGATTTAACATTTTTACGTTTTTGTCTCACTCACTTTTATATTTTAATTTCTAGAATAAGAGATAATTATTTCGTACACAAATTAAGATATACACGCGTGTATAAAAATGGTTCTCATATTCATGAAAATTTCGTGATGGCCGTATAGAGAGTGAACGAGGGCGTCGAGGGTAATCTGATCCTATCTCCCGCCAGCGCGAAAATCGCCCTTACAAGTCTGGTGGAGGGCACGGGTGGCCGAACACGCCACGAGCTTCTTGCAGCTCTGAGATTACCGCCAGATGAATACGTCATCAGAAGAATAGCGAGACGCACCCTTATGCCCCTAAAAGTATATTTATTGATTTAAGCTTTAGTCCAAGTATTGAAATCGGTATAATTTCGATACCGGTGAATGTTAATTTGTGAAGTGACACTTTTCTATTTATTCGTGGTGAGAAAATTGATTTTGAACGAACATAGAAAATCCACCGAAATTATACCGATAGATGCGCCTTTTTCTTTCGTCAGAAATTTGCCTGACTTTTTGTCTCACGTTATTTTCGCATTATTTTCCAGAGCTATCTAAATGGCACGGAAATCGACGTAGCGACTCGGTTGTGGACCAAGCCGGCTCTTGCGGCATCTCCTAGTTATATGACTGCCCTGCGTAGTTATTACGGGACCGATATCAGACAGTTGAATTTCGGGAATGCAAACGACGCGGCTAACATCATCAATTCCTGGGTTCGCGAGAACACGCGGAATAACATCAAATCGATCATTCAACCTGGTATTTAACTTAAGATCTATTGAGAATAACAGAAGATGCTTTCTTCTCCTCAAACAAGTAATTTCGAGTTTTCGGATTTCTGGGAAAACTGGAGAAATGTCTTCTCCAACTTCGAAGCTACTAATTCTTCCACGTTTAAAGGCACTTTATCGTTGTTCCAGGCACTCTTAACGCCGATACTCAGATGCTGTTAACCTCGGCCTTGTACTTCAAGGGACGATGGTTAAAATCCTTCGATAGGGATGCCACGCGTGTACGGTGCTTCCGTGTTCCTCAGATCGGCTGCCGGGACGTTCCTATGATGGAGAATACTGCCAAATATCGATATGACTATATAGTTTCTCTTGATGCTGATGTGGTGGAAATCCCGTACTCGGTAAGGTTTGATTCTTACATCATCAGTAAGTCAGCAGTGTCAGTAAGTTAGGCTTTGACGCTTTTACGAAGAATTCATTCACCATTGTTATCCAATACTTATATATTTTTAATCGCCAAGTTAATGTTACTTTTGTCTAAAAAATATATATAATGAAAAGTAAATTTTACACAATGTAAAAAATATAAAACAAAATTTGTCATTTTTTTTTATGTTAATTCATTATAGAGGGAATTTTTTTAAATTCTCTTTGAATAAAGATGTTAATAAATATGTTAAAAGTTAAATAGGTTTTTTAAGAATGTTTATCATGCGATGTTGATTCATGAAATTGATATTTCAGAATGGCAGAACATCTATGTTGATATTCCTCCCATCCCACGAGGAGAGCGACCCATACCTCCAGATTCTATCCAAGGATCTGTCATATGTACCGATGAAAACGCTACTCACTAGTCTCAATGAAACTGAACTGGTGCTATCTATTCCGAAACTTAGCATCGAGAGCAAATTAGATTTGCGTTCACCCTTGATGCGTGTAAGTATCAATGACGTTTAATTATATTTAATATAATAAGTTGTACTTAATATCATAATTATTAACATTCGTTAACATATGATATAAATAATATTAATTTTTTTCTTATGATAACATTATAATTACTGTCTTTACTATCATGTCATTATTAACTGGAACTATTAATAGTTCCAGTCGCTAAGTACAAATTATTTCTTATTACAGATGATTATATTATTATAAATATCATTAATGATGTTTCTCAATGTCACTATGTATCATTGGCAAAGTGTTAAATTAAATCAAGAAATGTGTCTTCTGCTTCAGATGGGCGTACAGGACATTTTCAGTCCGGCAGCAAATTTCACTGGAATTACATCTAATGAATATTTGCGAGTAGGAAATATAATTCAAAATGCTAAGATAGAAGTCGATGAACAGGGAACCATCGCTGCCGCGGTGACAGGTAATTATTACCGTAATTTAATAGGACTCCTTTTGACCGCAGCTTGCAGTTCGCTGTGCTAATGCTCGTTAAATTGCAGAAGTTGGGATCGTACCGCTCATGGCTAACACGATGCCAACTTTCATAGCGAACAGACCGTTTATCTTTGCCATCGTTGATCTGGTAACGAGCGAGGTCCTCTTCGCTGGTCGTTTTATGGGACCCTAATGTGGGCAATTCCACAAACTCCGCTCAGAAATAAGCCTGATACTCATTTACGTTTTGTACTCATAAAAAGTGTGCTTAAAATATAAAAAACTACTATATAGGCTGCGCGCTCGGGGAGCGCGCTATTAGCGCTATTGCATCATTCTATCTTTATCGCTCATCAAGTGTAGAACAAGAATAGAATAAGCAAATAGCGATAATAGCGCGCTCCCCGAACGCAGCCAATAATAGTACTGCTTTCTATGACAAAAATGAGTTTCTGTTACAGTTACAGAACGACTGTTTACTCTTTTATATACAAATGAACAATGAATTGAAATAGATATAAAATAAGTGTATCGCCTCATATCTTGTTATACGTGTATATCGCAAGGCAAAATAGAAACCTATCGCAGAAACCAAATAAATTCGCCAACGTCAATTCACGTAATTTGTTATTTATTTACATATCCAGAGGTGGAGCATATATTTATAGATCTAACACACATATTTTGTCCCTAAAATATCTCATTCAATTCTCGTACTTGTGCTTGATGTCCTTCCATAGTTTCTGAAAGAAAAAGCAGACATCTGTTATGCAATCAATGCAATCCCGTGTTGCCTTCAGAAGATAAATTAAAACCCCCGTCATTTTTCCCATGTTATGCGTTAGCTCACAAATTAAAGTACACGACACAAGTTTCCTTGTCATTCAGTATTCTTTCTTTTCTTTTTTGCAAAATATATTATTGTATCGAATATTTTCTGTGACATAACCTCACTTCAACTCGTTAACCTCAATCGAAGAAATAATCGACATTCGGGCGTCGAATAAGGAATGTGGTGTCGAATAAAAAACCTAAAGAGGAAAGTGAAAGCGTAAGTGAACTCACCCCTTTGTTAATAGTGTCGAAAATATAATCTGCAGCCATGTCGAATCCTCTTTCGAACATGAAGGCGGAGGCTACAACGGCGACCGTGAACGTAGACGTGCGTTTGAGAACAAGATTGTATAACGTGCCGCCAAATCCCATTTTTGTGCTTTAATTTCTGCCTCTTGCAAAGTTTTCTTGCTTGCAAAAAAACAATCGCGAGTAAATTGGAGCAGAAAGCCGTGCTCCGAGCGAATCGAGCGATTTCTTACGACCACGGTATAGCAACGTGTCTCTGAGAACTCTGAAGTTGGTCGCGTTCAGCAGACCAAGCCGCTCAGTAGCAGTCGAACGTGATTGGCTCTTACTTTTAGAACCAACCAATCAACGCAGAGTGTTAATAAGACGAACTCAACAGTTGTGCAACAGTTGTGTCTGATGAACGCGCCCGTTGTCGCGCAAGCAGAAGCGAGACGTTCCGCGGGCGGCAACTTCAAGTGGTACGCGATATTTAAGCGTATTTGAAAAATCTTAAACATTTGCGTGGATAAGACTATTTACTGTCGCGAGAATTTGCATTACTCGAAAAATTCACGAATATCGTAATCGTATTCACGACGATAAATTATATCTGTTTTAATTCTAATAAATATGGTACATCGATTGATAATTTCATAATATAAAATATTTCTTTAATTGATTAGTTATTTTAACATTTAATCTAGGTATGCCGATACTTGACAATGTATTGCGCTACCAAAGATTTAATATTGTTATAACAATTAACGATAATTAGATGTAGTTTAAAGACTGATACTTCTCTATGGGTATTTTTTTTCCTTCTTCTTTTCTTCTTTCTTCTTTTACGACCGAATAATACTTTTTTAAGACCGATGCGCGGTTTGAAAAGCGTAAGAAATATAATATAAAATAAAATATAGAAATATAAACACAATTCGCAAAAAACCTAGATATAAAACCACAGAAGCTAAAAAATGTTTATCTATTATACGCGTCATATATCGACCGTCATTTATTTATAACAGCTTCTTCTCTCTTAATAAAATAATTATTTGGGGCAAGTGTAATAATTAAATCCAATTACGTTTCCCGCAAGTTTTGCAATTTACTGTAATAATTTCTTCATTGTCCCTTTTGCACTTATGCGTTCTGTTAACTTGCGTTTCGTCAGGATACGATATATTAAATATGTATTTAGTATGCCGGAGATGAACCAACTGACGTCGCCGCGATATCGCAATCCATTGACAATCGGTCGCGTCAGCGCATTTCCATCGTCATAAGTTGGCCTCTTTTAACCGACTTAAAAATTTGTCCACGACCGCGGCTATCTTTATTAATTGCATCTCGTCAATAATAAAAGAGTTCATGATATCGTGGCTCGGGAATATCGGGGAAGAACAGAAATTAAAGGGGCGCACTGAAAACGCTCACATATTTTTATATATGTATATATACAAATATTTTTATTTTATACAAAATCTTATATATGAACTTATAACAAAAGATATTTCGCAACAACAACGACCATATGATACTTTCAAGACGCTCGTATACTCGCTATACACATATCCTTCCGATCCCTTCACGTGCCTATATACCGATTGTGTCCCATTCAAACTGATACTCAATTGAATTATCATACTTATTGTCTAGATTCTAGAAACAAGCGTGGAAAATTTTAAAAATATGAAAAACAATCATTTTATCCCTTTCACCGCGGTTGTTGAATAAATAAACGGGCGAACACGATCGTTTAATTAATTCGCGATATTTATCTTCTTTTCATTCTTATGCAAAGATTGTAACCGATTGAAATGAATTATTTGGAGCGTGTTCAATGTCTGGCCTATTAGCTCAGTTGGTTAGAGCGTCGTGCTAATAACGCGAAGGTCGCGGGTTCGATCCCCTCATGGGCCAACTAATTTTTTTCTTTTGCCTCTGATTTCTTTCTACGACCTTAATGATCTCTGTGATTTTGACGTGACTTCGCTAATATTAAAAAAAAAAAAAAAAGAAAATAGAATGCGAACGTTTCCTAATAAAGGATAATGACGCTCTTTGATTTAATGATGTCAAGGAACGTGAAAGAACCGAGTATAACTGTTTACTACGACTTTTCTGACAGAATCAAACGTTCGATCTCATTTATCTTAATTATATAAGCTTCGTCCATTAATCATCGATAAAAACTCCGCCAAACGCGTACGTTCCTCGGATAAACCGACATCGAGCGGCGCATCGAAATCCAAGTCTTCCCAGTTAACGTCCGTTAACGACTCGGATTCGTTCGCAACGAGTTACTTAAATAGCATAGTTGCATCTCGATCTGTTCATTATGCATCGCCATATACCCGCGCATTGCCATACGCATGGGCGCCGCGCATGATCGCGCGCCTCGCATGTAACGTGGCATCTACGTCGCAACTGTCAACAAAATAAACGCTTTCTCTCAGCTGTCTGAGAGCCCTTTGGTTCGCTCACACACACGCGCATGTTTCTCTATAAAATATCTAACAGTAAAAACAAAATACGATTATCAAGCATAAATTATCAAGTATAATGTAATATGTGTTTTTATTTTATTTTTTCTTTTTCAATCTTCTCGCGAAACAATGCGTGTTGTTTTGTCGCTTCTTTCTCTGTGCTTGTCGCGACGATTGTGGCACGCACGACGAAATGCTGATTCGTAAAATGAGTAGAACGAACAGGTGTGCGAGCACGGGCTTAATCGGATTGCGCAAAGCCGCGTAAGTTCGCGCATCGACTTTGACTCACTTTCGCCACCGCGATATAACAATCTTTCTGACTGTCCCGGTAAAACAATTGTTTTTACTCGCTATATTCTGTCGAAATCGAAAGTAATGCAAAGTCAGGGAGAATTCAATGCCTGTGCGAACGTTCGAGGGGGGGGGGAATTAAGCTTAAAATTCAGCTTAGATGAGCAAAAGAACGATTTATTTCGTCCACGAGATTTAAATGCCCTCGTTATAACATTTATACTCTCGAAATTTAAATGCTTCCTCTCGTAAGAACACTTTTATTAACTTTTACTAAATAACTAAAGATTGCATTTCTTCATGTGCATGCGAGTTTCCATATAATTTTAGAACGTTGTTACTTTCAAATACTAATTAGTCGCTACTACGATGAGAAGTAACGAACTATCGATCCCACGATAATTTTATTTAAAATCTCTTACCCATGTACTACAAGACACAATTGTTAACTCGTTCGGATAATGTAAAATAACGAACTAGATTCATGGTGCATGACTTGAGTCAAAATATTATCCACGAACCGGAACGATACCTAATATTATGCTGATTTTTTTATTTGTATATATCTAGCACATTTGTTGAATTTGAAGCATTCTATAATACATATAAAATTCCATATCGTTGCGTCTTTTGATATTGAAAATTTAATTAACTGGCGCATTTTGTACGAAACAAGCGCCGGCCGAATTTAACTCTTCTTTAACGATGACATCTATAAAACCTACTTTGAACGCACGATAACGTGTATGATTCTTACGCGTAATTTATCTGCGCGAAGATTGTCGAAATCAGAAAATACGATCGAATTGCTGCTGTTCTACTCTACCCCTATCACATTTCGTGTCGCTCATACATTGTGTTTCCGTTTCGCAATAGCCTATTGTGTACATTAGAGTTACGACATGGCTCTCCGCTGATTCTTCCATACCTCTTTGACGAAAGTTTCACGCTTCTCTAAAGAGTCCAGTCGCGCTTTTTCCTTAAAAAAGCACAAGATATCGCCCTCCACCGTTCAGTCCCGCAATCTTCAAGACGCATTCATCTTGGATTTCGGACTTTATCAGCTTCTATTATTCCCGTCACACTTTCGGGTAAAGAAAATCGAAGAGCGTTGATATAGCCGTCCAGGAGAACCTCATGGCGATGTAGGCCAGTATGAGTTTCAGCGCTTGGTGGCTCCAGTATAATCTACAATACGAGTTGTTGTTTTCTATTTTATTGTTTTCCTAACTAAATAATGATATCAGATATATGTGTAATAGTTTTAACGCAAAAATCCAATATACGGGGGGCTATAAAATATAACATTACCATTTTCCATTTTTTATTCTATAAAAAGAGATGAAAAAAAATGAGAAAATAAAGTTTAAAAATTGTGCTGGTCCGAGCTCTATTTTTCTTCCACAAATTGAAAGTACAGGAGCAGAAACGTGGAAATACTAAGGATAATTTACGAGGATTATTGAAAGTTTCCATACCTTTGCCATTTGACGCGTGCCTGCGGCAAGGTGTCTATGGGATCCTTAATCAGGTACACCCTTATTCCGCGAATGTACGTCTCGAAATAAGTGTTCCAATCGACATCTCGTATATCGAAGTAGAATTTTTCACGATCTTTAAACGTGAGCTTTCCCATCAGCGCGCGTAGCCGGTCATTGGTAAATTTCCATTCTTGCGTGGAAAAGTAGTTCAACACATCCATAAATTTGTGTATCTTCTTGTAAACCTTAAGTAACCTTTAATACACAATTTATATTAAATAGTGACCCGTATATAAGTATGAAATAAAAAAAAAACGGAAAGCAATTCGCTCTCTTACATCATCTTGAATTACTCAAAATTATTTCGAGTTGTTTAATTACACATTATTTATTTTACAAACTACTTTTTAAAATATTTTAGATGTTTAAAATATATTACATATTAATAAATAGAATTTGTTCTTTAATAGTGTTATTTTTGCACGGTTTTTCTTTTAAAGAAAAATTATTTTTTGATACATACGTGGAAAATTTATTGTTCTCTCTCTCTCTCTCTCTTCTGATTTTTATATTAATTCTTTTATTATTACCTCGGTTGTCTTCCTATGCAGACAGCCGTGGTGTCGACCAGTAAAGCTGGAAGCAGGTGCCAGAAATATACGAAAAAGAGATGGACTATCCTGTGCTTATTATTTCTGAAGCTATAGTACCAAACCGCCCTGGTGGAGGGAATCTCGAGACCATATTTCGATGACATTTCCTTCAGTTCATCATACGTTATCGGATTATCCGTAGACACGTAATTATAAATCGGAATTTCGCTACGCGATTTGTTGTTCGATCTGGAATAATGTTCAACATTATATGATGATACATTTGTGTCCACACTGTCGGGGAATCTTTTAATTAGCTACCATAATAAACACACTTATACAAAATGGAAATATATTTCATATTTTTCAAGTTTTTTTGTAGCGTTATAAAAAATTATTAAAATTAAAAAATTAATTTTACGGGACAGAATTCTGCGAAATATAACGCAAGTAAAAAGTTATTTTGAATAGGTAAATTTATGGATAAACTTTTTTCGTGTTGGTAATGTCATGTCAAGTGTCAATAGTGCCAATAAAAAAAAAACGCGATTAAATTGTATTAATATTCAAATGTGTGTATTATTATTTTGCTATATGCGATGTCAAACTGCGATGCAGGAAGTAGATAAAAAATGAAGGTAAGCACCTTTGATCGTTCGCTACATCCCATGCACATGCGATTAGAGCGTTAACTGTTAAATCGGCAGGTACGACGTTTGCATGTACTGAGCCGTCACAGTGGATCGATCGCAGCAATCCAGTTCCAGCACCGGCTGCAACTCCCGTTGGACCGTATAGATTGTCGATCCAACCCCGCGTTGGTTCCTGATATGTTGAGATCACTGGAGACAAAATTACAAATTATTTGAACAATATTTTGCAGTTTTTTAATTAAATTTATTCAGGCTAGTTACGCATATATTATGTTATTATTACGTTATTATTATTACATTACAGTTAATTAGTTTAATTGTAAATAATTATTGTAGATACTTATATATAATTATAAATCATACTATTATAATTATCTCTATTATTATTAATGATTTAATCTTTAAAATCGTTTTCTTTCCGTAAAAACTTGTTAGGATTTCTTAAAAGCACTTATTGTATCTTGATTAATATATTGCTTAATAAAATATTATATTATTAATAATGTAATATCTTGTCTAATTTTTACTATTATTAAGAACAAAAGTGATAAGTTATTCGAACCAATGGCAGGACGAAAAATGCCAATCGGCAAGTCGCCAGCCTTCCTGATCACAGTTCTCGGCAACTGCTTTTGTGAAAGTATATGTATTTGGCCATTTTCCTAATAATCTGTAAAGAGTAGACAATAAAATTTTCTTTTCGTTCTATCTACCGTGCACTAAGGGAATTAAATCGAAATAGGATTTCACGTACTGCGGAGTTATATCTTCAGCGAGCTTATCTTCCAAGCATTCCATTAACGCAATTAATTTGTCGGAGTCCATTGGCGGGTCATAAAACTTCTCCTCGATCACACTTTGCGGACAATTTGCATACGCAGTAGACACGTGAATAAAACACTGTAAAAATTGCACAAAATGGTGTGTCGTTAAGTTAAACATAAACGTATATATATGAGCAATCATATACGTGTGATATATCAAGAAATGACCAATAACAATTCCCGACTTTGTTATTTGAGTTAGAATCAAGTAGGAGTATTGCAACTTCAAAGAACATTCATCAAGTTGGACGAGTAATAAAATGCAAAATATTTTCATAGGTTTTTTTTTCGTGAACATTTAAACCTTATGGCCTACCTTCAAGTTGGTGATCTCCTTGCAGAGATTTACAACGTCCCTTGTACTTCTGACGTTAATGGGCACTGCCAACTTCAACTTCTCGTCGAATCTGACCGTAGCTGCGACGTGAAAAACGATCGAAACTTCTCGAATGAGAGTGGCCCGATCTTGCGAGGATATTCCGAGATTCGGTTGACTGCAGTCTCCCGCTATGGCGACAATCTGATGCCGGAACTTGGGCTGTTCGTGTCTAAGCTTTGCAAATACCTGAGCATGTTGAATTTTTAATAGTTAATCCATAATTGATGAAATTAAGAAAAGCTACTCTATACTATCTCGTTAATATCAATTCAATCTGATAATAAAACTAATGTAAAAAAATATTTTGTTAAAAATAAGTAGAAGAATGAAAGTCCACAGAAAGATAATTATCCAAACAAAAAGATTTGTCACCGAAAGAAATAATCTTCTAGAAGGCAAATGAAGCGCTGACGCCAAAGTATTTGGTGTTCATTGATGACGCACGTATTATACGTGGAAATTCATGTGGCATACGTGAAGCGAACAATGGCAGATGTTTAATTCGTTTCTTCTAATTATTATATTTTAATATTATCGAATAAGAATCATAGAAATTACTTATTAATCCGCTTATCAGGGCAAGATTTATATAGACAATTCAAAATGTAACTATTAACAAATTTGCCAAATATTTCAAGGCTCGTCAAAGATTCCACTTTCTGTCACTAGGAACTCACCGGGTCGTCAAAGATCTCCTCAGTGCGTTGGTGCACGTCCTTGCCCTTTTTCGGACGTACCAGAAGGTAGATCGACGTGACTCCGGGGCACGTTCTCAGGAGCTTCTCGATAAGCAATTTGCCCATGAAACCGGTGCCGCCGGTGATAAAAATACTCTGGCCATAATAAAACTCCTGGATCGGCGACAGCTTCTCGTTGAGCGAATTTTCCGTCGGCGATTCTGGTATGCAGTCCGACTCGACGATCGTCACCTCCTGGCCATCGACACGGTCCAAGAGCACCTCCACCATCTCTCCTGTGGGTTTGTACTTGTACCTGCGCAAGGAACGAGCCACGGTCTCTTTCTATCGGCGACGATTCACCTTATATCCAATTCGTATTCGCGGTTTGGCGCGTTACGAGCCGTCGTCGCGTCGAATTTAAAGATGACTCTTCCTTTTTCGTGCGAGCGGTCTCGATCGATTAACCGACTTGCGTCGAGTCGCGTCGCGTCTCGCTTCGCTCATTATCACCTGTACGTGGACGAGGCGAATTCGCTAAAGTCAACATTGTCCACGTGACAGATGGATACGTGATGGACCGAGATCGCGATTGCGATTTCTTTACCGCAAAACCACGTATTCTCGGATACGGTTGAAAGATTTCCAATCTTTACTTTTCCTAATCAAAATACTCGTCTCAAAAATGAAATATTTGTTCGGGCGCGATAACGCAAAAGATGGGTATCGTGATTCATTTTTAAACAGATCGTGCGTTTCAAAAATAAATTTAAAAAATAACATTTATATTTTTCTTTCTCGAAACGTTTGTTTTGAATTGCAAAATTGCAAATCAAAATAATAAGCTGCGTGTTTATCAATAACACCTAAAAAGAATTTGTTTTCACATTTCTGTGGAAAAACAAAATTAATATTCTTCGAACGTCATTCTCAGAAAATGTTGGTCTGCGAATAATTTCTTGTTTTTTTATTTTGAAATCTTGCACCAAATATATTCCACTGTTTTAGCTAAATTTGTCGAAAACAAGTTTTGAAAGTGAATAAAATAAAGTAAACGCTCATGTGTCATGTGTCAAAATAAACTGTAAGAATAAAAGCCAACAAGTTTTGAAAATGTCAGCAGAAATATAACGGACTCTGCTAACAGAATCGAAAGACAAATTGATTGCAGAAACTGAGCAAAATCTGTCAAATTAAACGATGTGTTCCATTTTAATGTTTACGAAATAACAGATTCTGCTCGACTTTTGCCGATATATTCTTCAAATTATATATCGGGTTTGCCGGGCAGGGTTTGCCGGCAAAACACGAGTTTAATGCGGATATACCGCGGATCTATTGCGCTGTCTGAGCTAATCTGCTGCCAATCTATTGTCATACTGCAAGCAGATTGCTTAATATTTTACCATCAAGATTACAAATGTGCCGTCACAAAAAGGACACAGTATCTACTTCTTAAAAATTATTTTTATTTATAAAAAAAATGTTTTTCCATTACATAATAAAACACAAGTTGTGTTTGCGAGTTTAATTTATCTGTTCTATTGTTCTATATATATAATATATTGTCTATACGTGAAAAATAAGCAATAAACATCGTTCCAAAAAAATTAGTGTCAACTATATTATTATTGTATATCATTTGCATACATATGCATATATATGCATGTATGCAAAAGATATATGTATATATATATGCAAAAAATACCTTTTTCTCTCGTTTAATAAAAAATGTATAACAATCAAGTAATTTTTTTAAATCGACCGTGACTGGCAATAAATAACGTCTTTTCGATATGAACATTGAAAAACTGTGAGCCAACTTGGTTTGCCAAATTCACACAGCACTTTTTTCGGACCAATCATCGAGGCATTATTAATTTCGACCATGTATTTTGGTCAGTTGATGTAATTTCTAAATTAAATAGTTTTAAATTTTTCAATTTTTATTGCGAAAAATATTACCCCAGCCAGGGTTTGAACCTGGAACCTCCCGTATACCGTGCGGGTGTCGTGCCAATTCGACCACTGGGGCTGTGGTAATATTTATCGTAATAACAACTATAAGATGGAGCACCGATTCTTCAGTCGATGGTGTAATAAACAGAATAGTAATTTTCTTTCGCCAGTATAGAATAACAATCAAGTAATTTCTTTAAATCGACCGTGACTGGCAAAAAATAACGTCTTAAAGACGTCTTAAAGACGTTATTTATTGCCAGTCACGGTCGATTTAAAGAAATTACTTGATTGTTATTCTATACTGGCGAAAGAAATTTACTATTCCAAAAAAATGTATAAAATTAGATATCTTCCATTTACTCATAAAAGAGTTTAAATATAGATACATAAAGCAATTTCTCATTCGAGAATATATTTTGCGCTCGGACTTCTTTGCATTTGTTTCAAAATCAAAATTTCTGTCTTCTGATGATATATATCGTTGTGCAAACCAATGAAAACATATTACAAAAACAATCGATACATTCGGGATAATTTGCAGGACACCAATTTAATTTGTTCGACGATCGTTTTGTTGTAAATCTCATTGTATAACAAATCTCGCTGTACACGGTAATTCTTGTGCAAAAATTCATCGATACCTCTATTGTCCAAATGTATACTTTGCCGGTGTGGAAAAAAACAAACATTACAAAACTGTGTTTTTGCGGTGAAGAAATAGCGTTACCGTGTCGCACGTGTGCGCTGCTCCCCCGCGCGGAGAGCAAGCAACCCGTTGGCGTTTGGAAAAGATACGTCGTCCGCCAAATATCTCGGCAGAAAGAGGAAAAAGCAAACATCCTCTCGATGAAGGACACCGTTCCTCGAAGCGGATCCTACCCGGTACGCAACGTTTGAACAAGCCTCACAGCTCGCAGCTCTTGTCAATGACAATACACGCGTATTTACGCGGTATGTACATACATTCCGTCGGAAAGCGATGTTTGCCGAGTCGCTTCTTTTTCTTTATCCCCAAGAGCTCCTTCCGATATACGTACCGGAGTGCATGCAAAGTCGGTTAAGCCGTTACCGGTAATGGCATGCGAAGCTATACGTCGCGTCATCCGTGATTAGCGTGAAACGAGCGACGATGTTTGTTACGGCACGAAACATTAACGCAGGACATTCCCCATGCGTGAAACGCGAGGAAATCATATTTTATTGCGTTCGATCGAACAAAAGGTTTCGCACTGACACCGGCGACGCCGGACGAGGCCTAAACCTGTGCTTTTCAGGAATGGGAAAAAAATCATTGCACTCCATTACCATTAATCTCCTGTCGGTTCCCTCCCTCATCCGCTCCGTTTCTCGGTTTTTTTGTTTTCGCGATTTACCGCCCACGTGATTTGCTCCTCGCGTGAATAATGCATAACCCGAAGCGGTGTGCGTTCCACCACGATCGCTCGAATATATCTGTCGTCGTCTAAAAAAAAAAAAAAAACCGTTTCATGAATGGAATAACGTGGCATTTCTCTCATGTTTCATGGATGTTAAAATCGTACGTGTTCTCTCTTTCGGGAGGACTGAGATTCTTCCACGACATATGCCGACACACTCGCGTCTTCTTCCGAGTCTTTTCCGAAGCTGTTTCAATTTTATGACGCAGTAGCAACCATTTCTGAATTCAGAATTGAGTCCGATATATTGCATAAGCATTCGTGACAGGAAATATGCCCTCTCGTGCACGTAATTTAACTCATCTGAATACCTATATACGATTAGTTAAGAGTGATTTCTTATTCTGATAAATATGTATGTATAATAGTATTGAGGTTGAAAACGAGGGATCAAACCGCGAAAAATTATGCTGAGCTACAGAATCGAGAAGAAAAACATAATTCGACGAGGCCTTTATGGCCGGTTTGGGTCATAAATCACTTGATTTATTAAAAGGATGACAGTAATTATATTATGGCAATAAAGTAAAGTAGTACTAAAGACTGCTGTATTGATTTAAAGGCGATAAAACTCGATGAAATATCAATATGTCGTTTATCATTTGCTTTTGTATATTGATTATTGATATTTTTTATATAAATTCTGAAAAATGCCCGTCTTTTATCACAAATTTATCTCATTGATTTAGTGGAAACCACCAGAACGTATGTCAAAACAAATTTTAATTTTAATTTTAATTCAAATTTAATTTTAACCTTATTGAAACTCGCGTGACTTCGATGAGATCAGATTTTTTTTGCAGAAAACATTACGTTATATAAAATTTAAACGTTGCAGACGGTAATTATGATTGATAAAATAACTTATTTACATCTTTTAATCAAATCAAGCTTCTTGAGAGTTGAGAAAAAGAAAAGAGGCCTTGCGCTTAAGATTTACACAATGCTTAAGATATTTGCATAATTAACAAATCATAAAGAACAACATTGTAGAAAAATGTGAACAATAAAATACGCGAATTGAATAGGTATTTGTAATTTTTATTTTTGCTGTGATTGAACATTTGAATGCGACAACTATAGCTTTAATGAATCTCCGATCCTTCTACAGTAAAAGCAGAAAATTATTCAAATGTCGCTTCAAATATTCATTTCAAAACAATTGCTTCTACTTTTACTTCTACTTCTACTTCTTACTTTTACTTAAGCCTATTTCACTTTTGTTTCGTGACAATTAATTAACATAACATACATATATATGTACTCGGCCGTGTCTATTTAAATTCGTATACATGTAAATTATCGAATAGTGGCAGTTTTGATCGATTCTTGAGGACCTTGAACAAGGCAACGGCTAATTAATTCTGTCAAATAAATTTTAATAAAGGCAAATTCAATGGAGAGAGGAGATGGAGAGCGAATCGCGCGTATAACGCATATCAGAAACCGAACCGAGTGAAAGTCGATCGTGAACTTCGACGTTTCTTTCCTATGGAATAAAAGTCTGAATGGACGGCCGTCTTTAACGTGTCGAGTTGTATGGGTGTAATGACGAAATGAAAAGAAAGCTCAAGCAACAGGCGAACATGCGCAGAGACGTACGATGGGACTCTGGAAATTAGAAATCTTCTTTTCACTATATTGTGTAATTGAGATGTAAAGTTTCCTTCAAAAATCTTTGCTTACGTCGAAGGAAAAATAAAATGCAAAGATTATAAAGTCATAGAGTTTCCTTGAATTATTTTAACTGTATCACAATATCGATCAATTAAATTATTTCAATTTTCGAAATTGAAGGTCAGCAAAAATTTTTAAAGGCTCATTTTAATAAGTGGATCTCGGTCAAATAAAATTATGGAAAAAAACTTCATAAACGATGTTTCCGTTTTATATTCATACCCTAGACAATGTGTAATTAACTATGTTAATTTATATTTACATACAATAAATAGAATAATAAATAGATAATTTGTTTATACTTTTATTTTTTCTCCCTCTCTTCTCGTAACATATCCAGAATTTGTAATAAGAATTTGAATTACCAATATATCTGTAAGCTATATATATTCAAGATATGTATCTAAACATGTAACCAGTTATGTTACATCAGGAATGGAAATATCTTGGGCGCGGACAATTTCGACGGATATACGCAGTTCCTTACTTTCTCCGATTAACAGCGGCCATCGGACTCCGGATGAGGAAATTTAACCTATTCTCATATGTATAAGTTTGCGTTAAATAACGTAAGCGAATTAATATGTAGAGCCATATACGAAATCTTATTTCTATAAAACTCTTTAGAACTATCGTTTCTACAGAAAATTATAGACGTTAAACGTCGAACTAATTGTAAGAATCACGTCCCATCCCGTTTACAGTCCACTAAAAATACTTTTATTGCTTAATCTTCACGATACTTTAATCTTCAGAACAATTTTATTTCAGTATAAGAATTCTTTTTATAAGATTTTTAAAATTTTACATTAAATAACATTGTTGAAAAAGCTTCGGCGTACAATAAAATGTCTACTTGGCATGGTACATATACATTTAATATAAATAATCAAGAAATTTCTTATTTCCAGTAATAGCGACAGTTCTAAGCAAGCAGCTTCGAACATGCTAATACATGTTTTCGTGACACTGATGCGCAATTCTTCTTCAAAGACGGACCGGCGTTAATTAGTTGCGAAAACGCTTCGTGTTTTCCCACTTAACCAAATATTGCGCTAATAACCGCAACTTGAATATTGATGTATAATAATTTAGACGGTGACGAATTGTTCACTCGAATATGCATAACGCATTTTGAAAATTATTATCACCTTCTATAGCACCCTTTTGTCTCATCTTTGGTGGTCGCTTTAAGTTTCGAGCAACGATTTAAAATTTGTATTGATTGTTTGCATAATGAAGATAAAGCTAAGAAATTTATTTGACGTTTCTAATAAGACTTCTAGATTTATAGACTTATATCTTTAATACATAAATATTATGTATAATAATTTCTCAACAACCTAATCTGTTATTGTTACGAATAAAATTTGTTCTCTCTTATTCTATATCACTATAAATAAAATTTCCTTTAAAGAACGATTTTATTTACTGCGTGTATGGCAGGCTTAATTAAAAAATTAATTACAAATATATATATGTATATAAGACGGCAATTAAATCAAGATGTCTGGAGTGATTGTTGGGCTCATCGTGACATACAAACTTATTCGCGAAAGAGGGAATTACGTCGCATATATTAGCCATCACAAATATTAGCTTTTTAATCTTGAGGTCGAATCTCATCCGGCGTGGTATTTATCGCGTCCGAGATTCACCGCGGCAACGATGACGAAGTCTCGTCGTCTTCTCGTAGATCGGTTTGGAACAGCTCACTTTCCAAGTAAGGAAGGAGGTCACGCGCGCGAGAGTAACCCCGAATATATATTTGTATAAATCGCCTCGCGGTGCGTTGAACCCAAGTGATAAGGAAGAAGGAAATTTTTTCTTCGTCTTCGCTTATTTTACTACATTTTTTTCTCTCTTCGGAAAATTTGATCGCGGGCTGTCGCACATATACGCCGGGCGCACTTGGAGCGGGCACACTTCCGCGTCGAGCCGACTATTCCAATACGAGTTAGGCGTCTAGCTCATTACGAGGCCAACGCGGAAGACTCGACACCGGCGCGGCGCAACATTACGCAAACGCACGAAAGATTCCACTTGCACAACCATGCAAGCGCGTTATTACGCTCACGTAACTTTATACGCGGCATACGTCGCGAGACGTCCGCGCGAGCGCGAGCGTATGCGCGCGAGCGGGCCGTTACCTTTACGGCAATGCATATGCTTATAGCTTCTAACAGCTCTTTCAAAGAGTCACAAATCTTTATTTCGCGGCCGCGTCCTCACCGGGACGTTGCAGAAGTCGTTTCCGGAACGAGAACAGCCGGTACGCGCCACACGGGCGGTCCCGAATGATACTTTCAAGGTTCTGCGGAGGAACAAGCCGCTGGCTGAGACTGAAGTCGCTTTTGCAGCATCGCTTTTGCACACGATTATTTGTTTAACTTTACGTAAAATGCTTGATTTTTTAAAATATTAGAGATAATCCTATATAAACTTAAAAATTACGAAGAATAATTTTGGAATTTTCTCTCAAATAAAATCAGAGTAAAATAATGAAAGAGTAAAATAGTTGCGCTGCATCTTCTCTTGCCTTAAAAATAAGGAAATACGTAGCGCCATTAATTATTATATTATTATCGTTAAATATAATTGTATTGATTAAAATTAATCACTAAGAATAATTAAGAATAATGAAGAATATAATGTTCCTTGAATAAGCAACAAAGAATACTTATCTTGGAAAGATTAACTAAACCTATAATAAGTGATATTTCTTTAAAATCTCAAGATTAGACGTAACATAAAAAGAAAAATTATAATCGACACTTAGATACAATTGTAACTTTGTTGTTATTAAGTATATATGTATATAACATTATTTCTGCCTTCAAGCTTTGCGTCTCAATTATGTTCAACAATTATGCTATTATTTGCGATTATCATTTATCTTGGATAAGTATTCCTCACGGAAAAATTTTTAATAATCATTTAACGAGCTTTAAACCATTGTATCTTTACCATAACTATAAATAGCAACAATGTTAATACGTAATCGTAATTGAATATTGAAATCCCTTGGGGCTAGTCTCGCCAATTGTGTTGAATGATTTATTAATGACTACACGATTGTCAAGAAAAATCAACAGTTCTGCATTCAGTATGCTACATTCGTGCATAAGTTGCAACTTTGTAACATTTTTTTGTCCTTAGAGGGGTAAACAGTACAGTTGTTGGCCACTCATAAAGACAGTACAATAATTGGTCACATCTTAAAAAATTAAAGATTATAAAGAAATACTATTAAAATCAACAGAAGATAAATTTCTTTCGCCAGTGTATAGAATAACAATTAAAGTAAATTAAATCGACCTGACTGGCAATATATATAACGTCTTTCCGATATGAACATTGAAAAACTGTGAGCCAACTTGCTTTGTCGGATTCACACAGCACTTTTTTCAGATCAATATCGAGACATTATTAATTTCGACCATGGGTTTTGGTCCGTTGATGTAATTTCTAAATTAAATAGTTTTTAAATTTTATTGCGAAAAAATATTACCCCAGCCAGGGTTTGAGAACCTGGAACCTCCCGTATACCGTGCGGGTGTCGTGCCAATTCGATCACCGGGGCTGTGGTAATATTCATCGCAATAACAACTATATATAATAACAACTATATATTCGCAATAAAATTTAGAAACTATTTAATTTAGAAATTATATCAACGAACCGAAACTCATGGTCGAAATTAATAATGTCTCGATATTGATCTGAAAAAAGTGCTGTGTGAATCCGACAAAGCAAGTTGGCTCACAGTTTTTCAATGTTCATATCGGAAAGACGTTATATATATTGCCAGTCAGGTCAATTTAATTTACTTTAATTGTTACTATTAAAATGTTTATAAATACAAAAATATTATAATTATTATTTTTTTATAATTAAAAACATTTTAATAGTATTTCTTTATAATCTGTAATTTTTTAATTTTTTGTTGGCCAATTATTGTAGAGTGGCCAACAACTTTAGGTACTGTTTACCCCTAGTTTGGGAATTTATTTATTAAATAGCTTGCATCGAACTATGCTCGCTTAATGACATTCGCTAATAAATTGATACAAAATAAATATAAATATTCAAAAATAATAAGTAATGCATTATGAATAATGCATTACGTTAATTTTAATTGCATAAACAATTCTACTTTTTCAAAGATTCTTTTGTTATAGATTCTTTGTAAATTAAAATTATCATATATTATTTTATAATTATATTCAGGATTTAAAACGTTCTAAATTTATCAGTAGATGTTTAAATTTCCTAATCAGTAACTTGTAAGCTTGCATATGATGTTATTAAAAATAAGATAAGAGGTATTATAGTTTATATATAAAACAAGTTATTAAAGTGTAATCGAAATCGGTATAGATCAAAATCGGTATTTAAGTGCTATGAACGTAACGTATTTAAAAGTAATTATTTTGTTATTAAGTGGACGATATAAATGAAAATTAGGGTAAATTTCTCGAAAAGTGACTCAAAAAAGAATTAAATTAAATTTCACGCAGTAAGGAATCAAATTTCTTGCTTTCTGAGAAAGAATGTCGTAGAAGTTATACCTCAATTGTCCGTGAGAACCGTCTACTCGCACGAACCGACGCGACGCGTTTCGTCGGCCGCGCCACTGCACTGGCATAACGGTACGGATGCTGTGAATGTTCGTTGATCCCCTAACGGTGCGACCTATTTTTCTTCTTGTACTACTGCCATAGATACATTTCGTTTATGTCTCGCCGAGCGGCACGAAACGATTCAGGCTTCGCTTAATGACGTTTGCATGGAACAAAACCATGTGGATTTAGGACGCCGAGAAAGTACGTGAAAGTGCAACCGAGCGAAAAATTATTGCGTGTTGCCTGCTTAAACATCGTATGTTTATTTTTCATCACACATGGAGGATTCCCAAGAGCTAACGTGAAAAAATTGACAAAACGCACGAGTGAAGAAGAATACAGTAAATCATTTCGAACATTTTTTGTTGTTTTGTAGAGATTTTAAGTAGTTAATCAAGTTAAAGTTCGCACCCACGGTAAAAATGAATTGTAGTAAAAAGTTTTGTATTTTATAATTGTTTCATATAAGTTTTAAGGGCTTTTATTATAAATAAGTATACACAATCTAGTTTATAATGTATTTAATATACATATATGTAATCAAATTTTATCTCTTGAAAATATAATCAAGAGACACGGCAGTGATTGCTATTCATCGCCGTTATTGTCTCGCGCCAAGTATACGCGAAGCGAGACCGCACCGTGACTCTTTTACGCGACGCGACAAATTGCGAGCACTCGATATTATTAGATCTCAATAATCGGTTAACCGATAAAGTTCTAAGTAGACCCAATTCACCCAATCGATAGCTTGGGTTTGAATTATCACTTGTTCATCAATAATGAATAACAACAGATTCTAGAGCGCCAGAATCTACTTTAATGATTCGAAAAGCTTTAATTAATTCCACAAACATGTTTTCAATTTTTTTCTTTTAATTGCAATAAAATTAAAATTAAATTAAAGAACAATAAATTTATTTTGCCAGTGAATAACAGTTAAAGCAGCTTAAATCGACAATAACTGGCAATATATAACGTCTTTTAACGATATGAACATTGAAAAAAATAAATAATTTTAAGAATTGTATTAGTTTACTGTAGATTCGTATTTTAACTTAATTACCTATTCAAAATTAAAAAAAAAACATCCCACTAATAATTTGCATTCTGCTTTAAATTTTTATTGTTTTTTATTATTATTTATATAGCTTTTTCAAAAGTTTTTATTATTTCTTTATTATCATATTATAGCTTTCTTTTTTTCTAATTTATTTAATATTCGAAGGTCCAGATTTTAATAAATGTTGAAAAAATTGCGAAAAATATCAATACAATTAACAATTTACATAATATCGTAAAATTTTTTTTCCTATTTGGTATTTTCGTGTCCTAATATGGTGCGTTATAAAATTAGTCGAAACAGGATGGGAAACACATTCCTTTTTAAGACGTAAATGTTTAATTAATAATTCATGAATATCACGCTCGTGTGTATATAACAAAAATCAAGGGTAAATACGGCCGCTGACGAGCAATAACGAATAATATAATTCAAAATTATGTCTTAACATCATACAATGTTGGAATATCTTAAATTAAATACAATGTTGGTACGTTTCGCTGACTGACTCGGTTCATTCCCATTAGTGACTGAGGAATGAACTATGGATCTTCGATTTGGACGATTTCATATAAGGTTTCAAAATGCGCCGACTCCTCATTGCATTGTTTTCTTGTCCCGCGTCTATTCATTGTATAATATACACAAATTTTACCGTATTGATTGGATGTAGAATTTAATGTTTTATAATTAGTAGACTGATGAAAGCACAGTGTGCAGAAACGTACCAACATTGTATTTAATTTAAAATATTCCAACATTGTATGATGTTAAGACATAATTTTGAATTATATTATTCGTTATTGCTCGTCAGCGGCCGTATTTACCTTTGATTTTTGTTAATTAATAATGCTATATATAAGTCTCGCACATAATAAAACGAATTCTTTATAACATATAAATAATCAATTATTCTAAAGAGAATATTTGTAAAGGGCGTAGTACGTAGTTTTGTCAACAGTATATTAATAAATCTTTGCCAAGGCATAGTAAACAATTTTAATCTTTCCACCGTGATTCAGAATTCGTTATTAATGATTATTGCAGTATTTGTTGATTGGAAGAAATCGAACGTGCAACGTTTTGTATAGCGCAATTAGCATAACGGCGATGAATAGCAATTACTTGGAGCAACACTAGGAGCAACGCAACCGCCTTGAGTATCCTCTTATGTAAATCGTGGAGCCGGCCGATTTCTCGTCGTGGCCGACGCGAAAAAAGAAGAGAAAGAGGCACACCGCAAGCATGTCGAATGTGTTCCCTAAAGTAGGCGCTATCGCCGGATTATTAGATTCCCGTGTCGCCTCCCGTTTAATTTATATGAAATAATTTCTTCCGTGGGGACGATCTTTTGCAAAAACTACTAACCGACGAGACAGGTACTATTTCATTTTCTATACAGAAAAGAAAGAAGTATCAAATCAACACTGATATATTTATATATACGCAAGAATATATAATCTTCTTATATAAAAAATTTCAACTTTTTGTTTCAACTTTTTTTCTTGATTAAACCATATAAAACTTATTAAGCTACTAAGATCCAAGCTCGGACCGTAAATGGCGGATTAATCTAATTTGATTGATTATAAAACTTCGTTTAACTATCAAGAGACACGGTGGTGTCTCGCACCAAGCATACGCGAAGCGAGACCTCACCGTGACTTTTTACGCGACGCGACGAATTTCGAGCACTCGATATTATTAAATCTCAATATATAAATGACTTCGTTCAAGCAAGTTTTCTTCGCTTAACGCAATATAATCTTATTTCAAAATTATACATATATTCCTGCGTATATACAACTATATCAGTGTCGATTTAATACTTCTTTCTTTTTCTGTGTAATCACTGATAAAGGAAAGACCCTTATTATGAGACAGGATCTTAATATGAGATGGCGGGTTTTTTACATGGTGGGATCAAAAGATGGGGCCTATACAAGGCCTTTTAGCTTAAAATATCTCATATTAGATCCTGTATTATAATAGAGGTCTTTCCTCTACTTCTTTCATTAATTATTGTTTGTTTTCCTGTTTTTTGAATGCAGAAGAAGTTTCGCTATCAATTTCAATAAAATCGTTATTTTGATATAATCTCCAGGTAGCAGAGTGACGTCAAATAATAAATTAATAACGTTTAAAGACCACCATTAAGACGTCTTTCGACGTCATCCTGCTACCCATCAAGAATTTTAACTATCAAAAAAATCCATTCTTTCTTGCGAGTTATAAATTTTTAATATTTTTGAATTTACTATCTACTTACTTTTATATATAAATATAAAATTCTCTAATACTATTGCTTAAGTTTATTTAGAATATATCATTGTAGTTATATGGACTCGTGCTTGATGCTTTTGAATTGATGACTGAATTTTACAGATAATGAATTCAGTTGATTGAACCTTATAAATAATACAAGAGGCGCGCACAATTAGTGATTATGTGGATCACATTGAAGCAATACTAGAAACAACGCAATCGTCTCTTTTCATATGTATGTGCATGCCTTATATTTAATGCATGTGGTTTCTTAAATGCAAAAACCAAGCCAAGAGAATTGCTTTAACATGTAGATAAATAAAATTATTTAATAGTTATAGAATTAGAATTACTGTATCAACCACATGACATAAAGTAAGATAAGCAAAATGTAACAAAAGTAAAATAAAAATTATAAAGCATTCATAAAAAAATTTTTTTCTGAAGAAAGTAAATGTATCTACAGCAAATAGCATGATCTCTAATAATGTAAATTTACTTAGCAAATTACTGAGCGACCTTCGAGAAACTCGCGTTACCTATTCCTATCTAAAGCGTTGAAACGCTCAATTTGATCATTCCAAATTCCAAGTGCATTAACTTGGAATTCTTTTGACACTTCTTTTGACAAACAAGTCACCGTAGCTCTGTTGTTATTCTACTGTTTCGAATTTTTTCAAAAATGTTCGAGCACTTGCTAACGTGAACAAAAGAACCGGAGACTTTCTCGATCGGATTTCTATTATATACACACTAATACATACCTATTAATTGCATATGTTATTTAACATTCTATTTCTAATATAATGTTCTCATTTGATTTTAAGCAGAAGGAAAAGGCTATAAGAAGACTAAAGCCCATAATAACTGATGTAGCGATCGCTGTATTAATAATTATACCTCAGTTAATATTAATTTTTGTAATAAATCTCTTTTGTTTATAAGATAATTTTAATTTTACTTCTGCTGGAGTTTTCCCGTTAGTTTTGTCTTAAAGACAGTTTATTCTGTAACTATCTATTTACAGAATGTTTCAAAATCCAAAATGAGCACGCGGAATGTACCATACGATTCTTCGTGCCGGTCGAAGCAACTTTTTTCTCTGGCAAAATTGCGGTCAAATAGTTTTTAGATGAAAGCAATTAGAAGTTAATGAATGACCGTTCGAAGGCACGCGTTACATTACTTCTCTAAAAGATTTCTCTAGATTTTGACAACTGTATATAATATTTAAACATTGCGACTTGAAATACAATTTGCTTAATAAGATAAAATTTTCCAACTGATATACTGAAGTAATGACTGAAAGTAGACATGAACATTGATCAAATTTGCATAAGAAAATTTTCAAAACAAATGTGTGCATATATAATTTTTTTGTTTTGTTTTATGTGAGTATAGAAAGCCTGTATTTTGAGTATATGCTTTAAAACATTTAATCGGTCCTTTTAATCTATCTTTAGTACAATGGAAAAATATTTTGGATTAATATATTCTGCTTCCAGCTATAGGTTCAGAGATATTAGGAAATGACAAATTGAAACAGTAAGATTAAATATAATATTAAATTAAAAATTAATAAATTTTAACAAATTAAATTGTGTGTGTAAAATCCCCGCGTAGCGACATCACATTGCTATCTATAATTATTATCTTTGTTGCGCTTTGCTATCCGACAGTTTCAGCATCCCGTAATCTTCGCATTAAGCCGCTCTATTTAGAGCGTACCGGGGTCGCCACAGGTGGTTGCCCGTTACGCGAAAAGTAACCGTTGTTGAATGACACACCGAAAAAAGAAAGGCTACCCACACACGGAGACAATAAAGAGGCTGGAATACATGACTGAACAGTAAGGCAACATTCCAGGGATGTGAGCGAGAAAATTGCGGAAAATGCCGAAACTCGCCAATCGCTGCCGGGCGTGACTCTGTACGAACGATCGTTATCGATATCGCGATGATGAGATACGATTATTACAAACTCCCGCACGACGTATTTGTGATTAAAATCGTGTGTGAGCGAGGATAGTTATTGAAACGTTAACTGTGCTAAGCTGCATTCGCCGAAGTTGACATTATATTTGTAAATTCATAGAAATTACGAAACTGAAAAGATTTCTGAATCGTTTAGGTAACAATTAAATTGTTTACCAGTGGATAATGCACGTTCTTCTCAGTCCAAAGTTTCTAAATAAACGCGCATAATGTTAAAGTGATGTTTGCCAATTGTACTATCTGCGTTTAATACATTGTAAAAAATAATTAGATAAGATAACGCGGAGAAAAAAAAGACGAACAACAACGACGAAAGAAAGTGGATACCGGACGTAAATGCTCACGAAAGAGAGAAATCAAATACAAAAACTATGACAAATAAATGGAATGGTACGATTTAATGGGAGACACTTCAACTCCCATGTTCGGAAAGGAGAAACGGCATATTTTGCAATTGGTACTTACCAGAGGAATATGCTGCGCAATAGTTCCAATTCCCGTTTGATACTTTTTTCCCCGACTCATGAGTTTTTATCGAAACAGATCTGTTGAACTTTTGTCGAGTTTTATCGAAGACGTTTTACACTTTTACGCAAATCTTCGCATTTAATGTTAACAGTTCTTATTGTAGAACATATTGAACTTGAGTTTAAATGAAATTTATCACACAAAATGTAGATCACGATATTTAAGTAGAAAAAGGCAAAATACATGTATGTTCATGCGGTGCAAGATTATATATTTTTTTTCATGATAAAGATTTTTTTTTATTCGACTGATCTTTACACTGTTAAATATGAAATTTAAACCTATACCTCAAGTTAAATAACATTTTTTTTTAACTACTATGCGTGTCAAAATTTTTTATTTTATCAAACTCAAAACAGTATTATTTTAACATAATTGGTCTAGTTGAATTAACATTGCTTTAATTAAATTAATGACATGTTGAGAGTAGGAGCAGTGGCGATCTATAGGAATAATTAAAAATGACCCAAATTGAGTATAATTTAACACTATGAATTTAACAGCGTATTGATTACATCGTCACAATTATAATCATTCCAATCATGAGCTTAATTATTATTATCATAATTAATAGAAATAACCAGTCAGGTCGAATAAAAAAAATCATTCACTGTTAATTATTTACTGACAAAGTAACAGTTTCTGATTTGGTTTAGTTTTCACATTCCGAATCTGTCAGATTTGAGGGAGAAAACGAGACCTAGTTGTGTTTGTTAAAAGGGCGCGTTTCTTTCAACGACTTACACTGCCATCGGGAGAAGCGTGTCAACCACTTATACCGCTTTGTATTCTCACAGAAGTAAGGAAATCGACTGGAGAACGATTCGACCAAGGTGACATGATAAACGAAGCTATGACTAGAGAAAAAAACGCGTGTCGCGGATTCGCTGGAAGACAGATGCTCGCGCGAACGTGTCCAGCGTATCGATCGGCGATGTTAATCTTCCACTGACCTTATTGAATGGCGAGAGATGATCGACAAAAAGGAATCCGTGTGCGGATCGCAACGGCAGGTAGACGGGCAGGCAGGTAGCCAAGACGAGCGAAACGCGCTGGGCCAGGTGCTCAGGCAAATAGGCAGGCAATCAGGCGCGCGGACGTGAATACCGGTAGTTATATATATATATATATATGTAATAACTTTCTCCTCGCGCGCGTGGATCTATCGATCCTCTTTTCTGCCTCGACGACTTTTCACGAGTAAAACAGCCCGCATTTTGTCACTCCCGCTGAGCTGACGCGCGGTCCCACCTCCGCCTTGTACCCCCTTCTTCAGCGGCATCGTATCCTACCTTCTCATATCGTCTTCCTCCTCCGCGTCCACCACCTGCGTCAGCGTCCGTAATGTGAAATAAAGGGAAGGATGAAGATACGCATCCTTTGGTTCATCTTATTTCACGCGAACGCTGCCCTCTCGGGATAAAGGCCACCTTGGTGCTTTGTGGAGGACGCGCGAGGACGGAGAAGACATGCGGAATAGATCGACTGTTTATTAGTCATTAATTAGCTGTAATAGCGTCTGATGAAATGACAGAAATAAAATTGGAATGCGGAAGCTTTTATCGTCGCATTGTAAAATAGATTGTATTTCAATGTTAATTTGTACTTTTGTAATGCCTAAAATCTACAAGAATAACTTTGTATACTGGTCGAAAAAAATTTTCGACCAGTACTCTTCTCAACATCATTTTTGTCTCTAAGTAAAAAATAAATGGCAAACTGTCTGTCAAAGATTGACATAGAAATACCGGGGTATGAATTATTCAGATATCATCCATTCCTCGAAGTTAAATTTTATTGTAATGTAAAGTTTTCCTCGCAGAAGGCAAATTTAATATTTGTATTTTACTCAGACCTATTTTACTTAATCCATCGCTATTAAAGTTCTAATTAAAAATACCAAGGATAACTCGTTCAGAACGCAAATAACGATATGATCTTCACGGTTATTCTAAAATGGTTGATGATTTAATGGCCCATTAAAAAAGGCCGCTTCCTAAGACTAATGTATATACGAAGTTATCCCAGCAAACTTTAGGCCGATATTAGTCGGTTCTTATTTTAAGACCGTTTTAAATAACACCGTGCCTTCATCAGCCTAACAAATTACAATAAATTAATCATAAATAATCACAAATAATCAAAAGTCACACATTTCTCCATCCAAATAAATTCGGTAATAATCTTATGAAGTACGCTTAAAATACTAAAATAAGAACCATCAAGTAACTCACAATCAGTATCTTTGTTGGAATTAATGCCACATTCTCAGGCAGATACTTATCGTATTATTCGAACCATCCTGATTGCCATAAAATCGGCATAATATACGGGTTAGTTGACAGGGCCATACTATTATCCCACCCGGTTTTCCATTTTAAGAATTTAAAATTGTGCATCAATATTTTGAAAGACAACGGTTATCCTTTGGATTTGATCTTCAAAAGAATTAACATGAGATTAAATGCATTATTCAACGGTAAACTTAAGCATAACAATAGTGTTAATGCGCGCGATACAATTGATTTGGAAGACAATGTTTCGGTTGAAAATAGTAGAAAGATCATTGTAATACCGTTCATAAGCAATATTTCCGAAAAAACAGCTCATCTTTTTGACAAAAAAGAACATATAATAGGGTACTGAGTTCTTAATAAATTAAATAAATTTATAAAAACACAAAAAGATGCCAATGTATTGTGCTCAAACAATAATGTTATCTATAAGATCAACTGTAATGATTGTGATGCCTCCTATATGTCGGGCAAACCAAACGACAACTAAAAACAAGAATTAACGAATACAAAAATAATTATAAGTTAGATCCATCACGACACTCGGTTATCACGGGGCATATGTTAAATTCGGATCATACCTTTAATTGGAACAATCCTGAAATTTTAGATTTTGAAACAAATCATTATAAGCGACTCATCTAAAAAATGATATATATAAAGGAACAAAAGAATGGCATTAATTCCAACAAAGATACTGAGTTACTTGATGGTTCTTATTTTAGTATTTTAAGCATACTTGCTAACAAGCCATAGGGACTTATTTATTGTCTGATTGACATCCGTTGTTGTTAGTCGAATACGAGGCAGCGATATAATGCTCAGTCACGCATGAGATTTGGAACAGTATGTTACTTGAAATTAAAGCGCTAGTTTCTTATCGGTTATCAGTACGTATAAATTTAATAATCATACTTTGCATAGTTGTTCATTACGGTTTCGGAAATAACATTTTCCATTTTCATTTCCATTGTTACAGCTCAAACGCATTTTTCAACTTTTTATTGTTGACTCGTCATGTTTGACGTGCAGACTTCGCTTACTTGACTGACTTGACTCGATGCATTCCCATTGTCGACTGCGGAATAAATCATGGATTCGTCCAGACGTTTAAGCAAGTTTATGAAAATGCGGTTTGACTCCGATTATTTAATTAACAATTTCAAGATTATCCTCGGTTTCGCATCTTCCGACAAAATACCGTTTGCACAGCGATTATGACTTCATAAGATTATTACCGAATTTATTTGGATGAAGAAATGTGTGACTCTTGATTATTTGTGATTATTTATGATTAATTTATTGTAATTTGTTAGGCTGATGAAGGCACGGTGTTGCCGAAACGTCCAAATTTAATATTGTCAATATATTTGAAATGTTGTTATCCTTATTGCTCGTCATTGGTCGTTAACCTTGTCTTGTTAATATATCTTAAGATGCTAATACTGCTTTGTGATTGATTCATGACATCTTAAGATTGTACTTAAGACGGTCCTAAATATAAGAACTGACTATGAATATCGGCCTTAGATTAAAAAACAAGTTCTACGATATAGAATATACAACTTATTTTACAAAATAGAAGCTTCCATATTTCGATTGTATAATTTATGTTACACAGGAAGACGCTGTTATAGCTGATCAATTTCAATAACAAAAGCTTGAAGAACAAGGGAAGTTCTATCTTTAAAAGATAGA